>JAQFVV010001149.1:0-103483 GCA_028023455.1 Epiperipatus broadwayi
TAGCAATAATTCCACACACACATACACACCCACACACACAGAGAGAAAAAGAGGAATGAAATATTAGGGATAGTCCGCATACCATTTTTTAAATATATATATTTGATAATTTTTGTAGTGTTTGTAAAAATGGCAGATATGTTTGTGCACTCCAGAAAAACTAGAATTTGTTCGAGTGGTTGTTGTAGATCGCGCGCTGATAACGGAGGAAGTTAAGTAATGTAATGGTGGACGATAATTCCAAGAGATATTTGCTTATTGCAAATATTTCTGGGTAAAAGACGTTACCTGATTGGACAAGGATTAATTGCTACAGTTATCAGCAAGCAATAAAAGACAGTGTAACATCTAGCAGTGTAACATAGAGAGCAGTAGAGGGCAGTCACGCAGTAGTGAGTAGCAGACAGTATGGAGTGCATCTACAGTAGAGTTACTGTTCAATTCCAGTAGGAGATAGCTGACTGCAGTCGCAGTGCTTACTACGAAGAGTTCGTGTACAGCTACACTGGACTGGGGCTAAAGTAGGCCCATTGTGAACCGTTTTGTAGCAGCCAGCCTGAAAGAACATCGTGGGAATTGGAGTTTAGCGAACTGTAGAAATAGATCATTGCAGACCATTCGTTTGGAGAGCATCCGCTTGCAGACCATTCATTGGAGAGCAGTCGGTGCAGACCATTCATTGGAGAGCATCCATGGCAGAGCATTCAGTGCAGACCATTCGTTTGGAGAGCATCCATTGCAGAGAATACAGAGAATATTCAGAGCATTCATTGCAGACCATTCATTGGAGAGCATACGCAGTTGAACAGTAGCGAACGTTATTTGCTGACCGCACAGTATGACTTGCAGTTATAACATTGGCACAGTCTTAAATGCGGATATAACAATTTTCATTAGTATTTGTTACATCTCATCTTGCCTTTCAATAATGAACTACTCCAGATCATGTCTTATCTTATCAGACTGAGCATTCACCATCTCGAACTAATGCATGTATAAATACATAACACATAATTAATGGCAAGAACGGGCCAATACGTGATGATGCCCACTGAATCCGAATATTTTCAATTAAGGATGGAAATCTGGCAATAAATAGTCAAGCTTTTTGAAATAGGCTCAGAGAATTACTGTCACGGAGCTGAAAGACAGACACCGATGCCAGTCAAGCTGTCATATACGGCCGAAAGTGTCACCAGGCCTACTCATAAAGCAGGCTGTTACAGAAGAGCTAGAAGTGATAGAAAATCTATAAATGCACATGAAGTCCCTTCTGCCGTTGTTCACCTTGAATTGAGAAAGAGAGAGAGGGGGGAGGGAGGGAGGGAGAGAAAGGGGGCAGGCTATTTTTGGTATTAAGGTGCACAAAACATGTCAACAAAACACAATTTCTTACGTCTCAAAACTTCTTAGTGTTATTTGAGGGGGGGGGGATTATTGCATTTGCTGATTGAAAATTTTGTTTTTTACATTTTAAAGTTGCTCCTTGTTGTTATTGTAATTTTGTTTGATCATTTTTAATTTCATCTTCTGAGTTTTTATTCAATCTGATCAAAGTACCGAAAATAACACTTATTTTTTGATTTAGTAACTGAATTAAAATGTTGATTTTGTTAATACTCCTTTGTTTCATTTTATCTGCTGAAAGTGCTACATTTTAAAGTAATTTTTGGTTGTATTAATTGAAATAATTCGTTGACAGATATTTATTTTTTTAAGAATTAAATTAATAAGTTAACTTTGTTCATATTGTTGTTGCTTCCTTTTATCAGTTCAAAATGTTGCAACTTATAGTTATTTCTCAAGTCGGAAAACCATCTGATCATATTAATAATCTCCCTAATTGTTTTTTTAAAATTACGAATTGAAGTAAAGCGCGCTGAGTTTGTGATTTGTTTTTTTTTCCTTTTATTTGCTTTTATATATCATTCCAATATCAGCCTTTCAAGCTAATTGAGCACTTGCCTTTTGAGAGTGTTAAATAAATGAATACTCTTCTCTTCAATCCAAGATATAGTATTTATGCAGGATTCTTTTTATTCCTGCATAAATGCTATATCTTGGATTGAAGAGGAGAGTATTCATTTATTTAACACTCTCAAAAGGCTCGTGCTCAATTAGCTTGAAAGGCTGATATTGGAATGAAATATAATTGCAAGCACAGCGCTAGATAAAATATTTGCTTATTTACTTTTATATAAAAAACATTTTTACTCCTGCTTACACAGACATGATGACACCTTTTCCATTTTGAATGACGTAAGGAACGTTTTTCCTCCTGTCTAAAAACCATCTGATCCAAGTGCTGAAATTAATACTTATTTTTTATTTAGTAACTGAATTAAAACGTTGACTTTATTAATACTGTGGTTTCCTTTGATCTGCTCAAAGTGCTTTAATTTATAGTTATTTTGCCAGTCTAACAACTATCTAATCAGAGTGCTACAATGTACAGTTATTTCTCGATTTACTAATGGAATTAATACGTTCACTTTATATTTACTGCTGTGACAAGATTATTATTACTGATGTTGTTTCTTTTTGATTTGCTCAAAGTGCTGCTGCTTTAAAAATTTCCAGTTACTTTCCCAGTCTAAAAAGCATATACTCAAAGTGTTGCAATGTACAATTACCCATTTTTCTAATTATTAATTGAATTAATATGTAGACTTTGGTATTACTGTTGTTTTCTTTTACTTGCTTTGAGATCAAAAACATTTTTAATTCTGTTTATAAAACAACTCACCAACTGCTGCAATTTCCAGTTATTTATCCAGTCGAAAAACTAACGATTGTAGTGTTGCAATTTAGAGTTCTTATTCTATTTTTCATATTCAATTAATACGTTAACTTTTCTACTCAAAGAGCTGCAGGAATTTACTGTTGTTTTTTTTTTCATTTACTAATTGTATAAATACGTTGACTTTGTTATTATTTTTTGGACAACATTCGTTTCAAAAAATAAATTGCGTTGGTTTACATTGCTTGGTAAGATTCCATTTTCTAGCATGTACTGCGTGCTCTATAAACATTTCGGAGAAGGAATGGTGGGGAGGGGGCTGATAATCGCATTTTGTATGTAAGAATGCCTTTACTAATTACAATACTCTTATTTCAGACAGTAAGTAGCCTCTTGTTGAATGTTTTGTAATGTGATTTTAAAAACTATTTGTACAAATTTCGGTATTTTTCTTGGTTTAAAATCATTCGATTAAATTTAGCGTTCAAGCATCGTCTGCTTATGTTTCTTTGATATATATATATATATTTACTTTTAAAAAGATATATTTGTGTTGTGTTAATTTCGTACAAAAAAATGGATACAGTATGCCTTCATTACTAAAAATTTTTTTTACACTGATGGAAGAAAATTACAAAATTTGTTTCTTTGCGTCTGTCAAATTTGATTGTTTGTGTCCGTCTACATTGCATAGAAGTACTTGTATATTTCCTATAAAATTAATTTTTGTGTATTTTTCTAAAACTATTGGGTATTATTCCTGCAACCAAGGAAAGAAAGAAGGACTTTTCACATTCCTATCAAAGCATTGCTAACTTTGTAATGTTTGATGTTGCCAAAATCATAACATTAACAAGTTAGCAGTGTATTGATACGAATATGAATAGTCCTCCTATCTTTCCTTGGTTGCAGGAATAATACCCAAGTACCATCCGGGTAGTTTTATAAAATATTGTTTTGATTTATTATTTTAATTACTGCTCTATAAAAAAATTGTGTTAACGTAAATAAATAGAAGCCAGTTCTGTGCTATATTGATATTACAAAAAATATTTCGATATATATCAATAAATAGTAACAATAATGTTTATGTAAATTTTCAGTAGAGTTTGGACTCATAATGAGGAGAGAAGAATCTATTCTTTAAATCTGAAATTTAACAAATCCAAAAAAAACCCCGAAGATAATAATGTGAAAGCTTAAAACTTTCAAAACCTGCGCCTCAAACATGCTAACATACAGCCAATCAGATGTTATAATAACTGCACGTGAACCTCTTAATTCTGAATCACAAGTCGGAACTGTCAAAAAAAGATGGGAGTTATTGTTTATTAATATAAAACTTATTCGGAAGTTACTGAAAAGCCCCAGAGAGCTATATATAAACTAATACAACTCTGTCACTAAACTAAAAGACATAGAGCCCACCTATATTTTAGCTGGGATCATATAGAAGCATAAATTTACTGATGTGTTACAACACAGAACATGAATTCTGTATATTTCAGTCAGGATAACCATAAGGTATTCTGAAATCAAAATGATTGTTGATAATGATTTCTGAATAGCTTACGGTTGTCCTAAAATTACATTAATATGTAGAATTCACACTCTATGTTGTAACACGTCAAAAAATTTAAGGTTTGTGGTTGTTCCGGAACTACATCAACATACAGAATTCACATATGTGTTGTAACATGTCAATAAATTGAAGGCTTACGGTTGTCCTGAAATTACATTTAATATATAGATACACTATGTTTAATACGCAGTGATAAAACTCTCAATACAGTAACACCACTCAGTGCAAGCCAGAGTAATCAATGGGTGCAGGAAGGCTTATGGAGAATGTTTGTGCATAAAATCCCTATCTAGAGCCTACTCATTCAATATCCCCAGACTAGTTTCTTGCTTGTGGCTTTCCTCAGTGAGAAGAGTTGGATCTGAGAGTACTGCACCTAGATCTTAGGATCTAATGCAACCATAAAGCAGTAGACCCAAATACACCAAAAAGTATGGATGCTGAACTGAGCTCAGATCTATATGACTATGCAGGCTAATGAGTTTAAATTGAAAACATTATTGTATTTTCATTTTATAGTTGGCTAATAATATAAATGCTGGCTGCTGAAGGGTTGCATTAGATCCTAAGATCTAGGTGCAGTGCTCCCAGGTCCAGGCTCCTCACTGATGAAATCCCCAAGCTATTAAATCATCTGGGGATTTTCAGTGAGTAACCACTAGATAGGGATTTTATGCACAAGTCTTTCTACATCCACTGATGAGTTTGGCTTGCACTGAATGGTGCTACTGTATAGAGAGTTTTGCCTCTATGTTAAGAGCTTGTTTAAACTTAAAGAAAAGTGGTCATGTGATGATTAGTGTATTTAATATGTGAATAAAATGATGGTTTATGGTTGTTGTGAATTTCATTACTATGTAGAAGCCACATTCTATATTATAACTCATCAATAAAGATTTACGATTGTCCTGAAATTACATTAATATAGCCAGTTTGAATTTTAAGTTGCAACACATTAATATACTAAAGGCTTATATGCAGTCCAAATTAAAGGATAGAAGGGCTCATTGTGTACCTTTTCATTTATTGACAGATTTATATTTATTTATATGTAGCTTGTTGAGTGTTTAAACTAACTTTCATATAAATATTATTCATTAATATAATAAAATATCAAATGATTGTATCTTGAAAGTTCGCAAGTGGAAGTGATATCGGAGGTGATATCGGAGTACAATCCACATATCTTAAGGTCCAAACTTTACTAGTCCACGAGTGCATCAAACCATGAAGGCAATTAATTGTCACATTTCAGTATTATCCCAATAATTTCCTTCATTAATCAGAGTTCGTGATCTGACACATATAATCATGTATTTCAAGATGACAATTTTTTTAATCTAGATGCAGCACACAAAATAATGATTGCTTAGCGATGCAAAACAAGTCAGCAATAAGATATGATATTCCAAACGTTCAGAAAAAATTTCAGTGAATTTAAAACAGAAGTTACTAATCGATTAAATGTATTAACAAACTCTGAAAATGGTTCAGACTAGACTGAAGTCAATAAGATGCTAACAGTTATTCTATTACGAACTGCAACAAAGATAATTGGTACAAAAATAGCAGAAACTTTTACCAGTAAATTTTACAAGTAAGACATGGCAAACCATAAATATAGAAGGAAGATAAAAATATTTTTAAATGATTCATTAAAACGTATTCAATGCCCGAAATTGTGCAAAATAGTTGAAAACAATGTTAATAGTGATGTGCGAAATATAATTTAGAGTTGGCAAGAATTCCCTATTTGCAAAGATGGTCTTAATCTAATATATCCTTGATCACTTGTATCCTATATCTGAGCTAAGATATACAATGCAACCACAGTTAATCCAACCACCAAAACCATTTATTGCTTGCGCAACTTCCATTTTTTGAAATTCGTTTTTTTAAATACTGTTTATGCTAATGAGGATGCAAATCTGTTGGACAATTATAACATCAAATCATTAATTGGTGTTTAATTTAAAAATCTGAAAAAAATTATGTATCCTGACAATTATCTATGGTCAACTCTTCCAATTGTCAAAACTTTAATCAGATTTTGTTCCTCAATTATGGCTGAAATTTTTGCATAATTTATTACTCAACACAATTCCTACAAATATCTTCCTCATTAAGCATTTTACATTAAATCTGGATCACGCATCCCTCTGATGTAATAGTCATCCAGAAGATACAATACACATTTTTGAAACATGTCCATACTTCTCATCCTTAAGACACTTCAGATTCCACAAGAAAATAATTAATCTAAAAGAACTGCTTAAGAAAAATATCAAAAATTTTAATCCATACAATGCCATAGTAATTGTTCACACTTATTAGAATCACGTGATTTGTGGTTTGTTCGCTGTTCTGCAATTTTCGACAACAAAAAATATAATACGCCCCCCCCCCCCCAAAAAAAAAATAATAATAATAAGGAGTGGTATGATATATATTTATATGCCCGAAAATATATACCCAGCAATACTATAAAAAAAATTTGGCTAAACAATATTTTTCTTAATTATAGTATTGCTGGGTATATATTTTCGGGCATATAAATATATATCATACCAGTCTTCAGACACTAGTCATAATAACTACATTTATAAGCCGTGAAACATGTCATATAAAAAAAATTCCCACTGTACATATGTTAATACTTGTATGTAATTTGTAATTAATAAGGTTTATTATATATAAAGAATACGTCATAAAAGTTTCAAAATATAACACAACAGCTTTGTATTGGAAAAAAAAAAATTAAGTAGAGAAGATGGAATTATGACTCGAAAATAAAGTGACAAAACTTCTTTAAAAAATTATATAAAAGGAGAATTTGAACTTAGAATGTTCAATCTATATTCATCCACCACTTCTTCTCAAACAAACCACACATATAACCACACAAACAGATGCAAAACCAGCACTTATCAGTTGGGCCAGATCATAATCACCCATACATGTATACAATCAGTACTTGGCTTATATTAAGATAGCAATTCCTTTAACTTTAATGGACAAGCTTCAATCTTTTCACCCTTCCAATGATTCAACCATCCATTTAATTGAAAAACGAACGATGGACGACTCAAAGCCCTTGGTGGATTGAATATTATAGTCATATGCATGTAGACATTATGTCAATCTAAACTCTCATCGAACCATTACGTATCTCTTTATAGTATTAGGAGAGAGATGATATGGACTTATACTATGATATATGTTCAAATCCCTCTATTTACTATAGTAAACATTCAGTATCCTGAATGAATACGTTAAAAATTCATATAGTAATAAAGAAAAATAAATTCTACAATTACTACATATTTATGTTTGCTAAATATTTTCAATGAAGAGGAGAGACAAGCAATTTAATCTATGAAGAAGGGAAAAGCTTCAGAAAAATACGAAAATACTGACTTCTTAAAAGAAGCGAAGAAATAGAAAAATTTTGGGAAGACTATATATAAAATGCATAAATGGTAATAATTTTATCGATTATTGGAAAAATGCAAAAGTAACGACATACAGGAAAGGTGATTTAAAAAAAAGAAATTACAGACATATGTCTTCAGTTGATATTATGTAAAGTCTTTATCGCTCATAAACAGAAAAATTAGAACAGTAAGATAGATATTTTTTCATATGTCAAATGCCTTGATCGGGAAGTGGAACCGGGCCAGTTGCTTGGAAGGCAGCTATGCTAACCACTAGACCACCAACGCTTGAGAACAGCAAGATAGATTTGAAAGTGGTTTTAATACAATAGATCACATTTAAGTGTTGAGAAATTTATAGAAAGAGCTCATTGAATATGAGTTGCAAATATGCTTTGGATTTATAAATTATGAAAAGGTATTTGATTTGATAATCGTGTGAGTGAAATTTTATATCACCAAAATTTTATTGTAATATTTTCAAAAAAATATTTATCAAAATTCAATAGTAACGATTAGATTACATGGATACCAAAAGGATTAATATTGGTAATGTGAGAGTACCATATGAGCCTCACCTAAAACAATTTGTGTTTCTTTGTGAATTTAACTGTGCCTATATCGAATCAACAGATATAAATAACTTACACCTATCTTAAGCTTTTCATGTATCAGCTATATATATATAGACTAGTTAGTATTAAAAGAATAATTCTAAAAATGAATAATTCTAGTTTATTTATACACACACATAAATAAAATGTTTCTAACTAATAGTATTTTTTTTTGTTAATATAAAAACTTGACATTTGACAAAGCTTTAAGTCAACATTGCATTTTTATCAGTTGAAACAAAGGAAATAAATGTTTTGGGGTTCATTACAAATTGTATATGTTAAACAATAGAGAGCTTGAGCGTGATTATGTGATATGCTTGCTGAAATTAATCCAGTATAAAAACGAACTAATATTGTTATAACAATAATCTTCTATTTAGTTATCAAGGCAAGAACTACGTTTGAAAATTTAAATGTGTTCGAATTTAGAACACATTTAAGAAAAATTAAAAAAAAAGAAGATTCAATATTTTAAAACCTGCTTCAAGTAATTAATTTACTGCCTTTGAATATTATAAAGAAGTATAAAAAAATAATCAGTGAATTTAACAAGGTTATAAAAGTTATCAACGTCTTAGAAATGAGCTTTCAAAATATAAATTTAAGAAGACAAAAATTTATAAAGATGTTCTGTGGCTAGATAATTTATGCCAGGGATTTCTACTGATGTTTTAAACCCGAACATGTAAATTTATTCCTACTTAATCAATGCCTAAATGTAATTCTCATTTAAAAAGCTGCTTTAATATTGGAGTATTATATTGAAGATGTTAAATATTTTACTACATAAATATTTAAAGAATGAATATCTGGATTGCCTCTTCGAAGGATGATCAATGAACTTTATGTTTCAACATTCATCATCATTTTATTTCATCTAAGGAGGGATATAAAACCGCATTCTTTCTCGTCTTGGATTACTTCAGTGTATAATTTAAGAACTCTTAAACTTTATTTCCTTTGTCGATAATTATATTTACTTAGAAAAATTACTTCTGGATATTAAAGTGGAGAACTGATAAGATGAACACTTTATTTATTTTTATTTATTTAATAAAATTTAGAAGTTGATATTTTGATATATACTCTGATGGAAATGACAGCTGACTAAGGTAAACGTTTTTAAATTATTTCAATTTGGAAGTTTTATTATATTCCAAATTGAATCTTACATGACAATTAACATAATATATTTTTAAACATACATAATTAATATCAGAATACCTTTTATTATTAATCTAGTGTGGATGGATGTTATCGTATATAAACATACAACACACACTGAATTATTTTAATAACACAATAGATAGATTTATAATGTGTTGTGTATTTATTATACGCATGATTTTAAATTATATATATATATGTAAATGATTACATTATTTTTTTTTTTAATATTAAATAATTTATTAGTGTATATAAGCACAGATTATAATTCTAAATTTTAATGTTTTTATGTGATAATATTTTGTTTTTTATTACTGATTAAAATGTGTTAAACTTGATTTCAAAATTAAACAGGTCTCGTTTGTTTATTTTCTTTAGTCGTTTTATAAAACCAATATTTATAAATATACATACTCATGCATATATATGTTAAATCAACTTAGTGATTTAACATTTATAAAGAAGTTATATATAGCTTATATTAAATTTATTATTACTATGGGATATTTGTGGAAATGCCTGAAGAGAGTCGATTGCAAATTTCTACTCTGAGCTCGAATTCCAAGAGTAACGAGGTTATTAATAGAGGAGTGAATTGGATTGTATTTTAAATCACATCATCCATGGCATTCTATAAGAAGACTCAAAGTCCGACTATAGCTAGATGCGACTTCCTCGAGTCCTGAAAAGGATCGTCCCGTTATAGTAAGGACACACAGTAGAATACTTCCATATTTTCATTTTGCCTACAATTTAACAAGAAATACATTATATATTGAATTGGTAAAATAGGGGAATAAAATATATGGCTATTATTTAAGTTACATAGATTTTGCAGATGATGTATTACAAATAATGTTTTACAGATTTGAAATTTGTCAAGCGTTGGTGGCCTAGTGGTTAGCATAGCTGACCTCCAAGCAGCTGGCCCAGGTTCGCTTCCCGGTCAACACATTTGTCACATGGCAAAAAAAAATAGTTGCAAAAATTATCAGACAAAAATAAGAAGAACTAAAGATAAATAAATGCTAAAAAAATTAAAGAATTGATCGAATGGATTTTCTCAGAAGGAGGAAATAAGGATTTGTAATCATGAATTTGAAAGACAATAACTATTTGAGTCAGGTTATTAATGTATATGGAAGCACAATGAATCGAATTAATCATATGATGAAATTTGGGTCAATGCTTCTGGTAAAAATAATTCAATTAAGAAAATACTCTTAAGTATTTCAATAGAAAGGTTTTTAATAGATAACTCTTACAAGTTCTTCTGGATGTGAAATTCAAATACTTGATGGAAGAGCAATACTGAAACTTTAAACCATTTAAGGAAATATAAAAAGTATATGCTGAGAATGACCAGAAGAGATTGAAAGCAAAATACATATATATTAGCACAAACTGATAATACTAACGTCGCTGAGAGAATTTAGAGACTAAAATAGATGTGGACTGGATACATTGCTAAAAGAGATAATAGTAAATCAACATTTAAATTTTATAGTAAATCAACATTTAAATTTTATATTGTACCTACCCCAAATTATTGTGAAAAAACATAGAAAGAGACCACTTGTAAGATGGGTTGATGAATTAGAAATGTACTGAGTTGATGTGGACAAGCGAAACTGGCTTAAACTTGGAAATATCTTCATCCTGAAGTGGAATGATAATAGTTGATAATGATGATAGTAGTATATAATGTAATTAGAGATGCTTTCAAAAAATTATTCATTACAGTTTATGTAAGGATAAAGAAAAGTTGATTATGTGATGTTTTAATGGTTTAATACCAATCCTAGCCAAAGAATGAAAATGACAATTATTAGAAAAACAAGGAAAAGGACAGCAAAATATATAGTTATTGAACTAGTTTCAGTTTTGTATGACTATACTGTCAAATCAGCTTGAATTGAAACATTAATGCGTTTTTCAGCTTGGGCTAATACTGATAAGCAAAAAGGTACAAAGTGAGGTGCTGGAAAAGGAGCACATTAAATCAAAGACCTAGATGCACTGCTCTCAGAGCCAAGTTTTTTCACTGATGAAAGCAATAAGTTAGAAGCTAGTCTGGGGGTGTTGAATGAAAAAGCCTTGAAAAGATAACATCTATTGATTACTAATCTTGCACTAGATGGCTCTTGTAGGAGAATTGTTGAGTGTTATAGTGGTAAGGAATGGGATAAAAGAATAGATTTATTAATAAAGAATAGGGAGTTAGAGAGAAGGAGAACTAGCATGGAGAGTAAAAAGAGTTTAAATATGTATAGAAATAAACATAATATTAAATGTGAGTTAATATATGATAATAGTAAGGAAAGTAGTTTATTGTTTAAGGCTCAACAGGATTTTTAGCAATAAGAGAATATACATGTAAATGGAAAAATGTGGGTGATTTAGTCTGTAAATTATGTAATGAAGGAATATAAAATATTAGGCATTTGTTAATTGAATATAAATGCTTGAAAACAGAAAGAGCACACATAATGAAGTTATGGAAGAATAAATATGAAAAAAAGTGATTATGCAGAAAGTGGATTACTGATTTTTATGCTGGGTTTGGAAAAAGATAAAGGAGGATTTAGATATAAAGGCCATAGAGTAGACAAAGATTATGTTGTGGAAATGGGATGGAGCAGAATATGAGAAAACTTAGACTGGGGAAAGTAAAATTAAGTGGTTAACAGGTTTATCTGGGCATAATTGCTCAGATATTCTGGACTTCATTTAAGGAGAAGCCATAATACATCACATTACATCACATCACCGTTTAAATAGCTTGTGTAAGCAAAAATAAACGTAATCATGTTTGAATGATTTATTTATATTAGTTAATATTAATATGGAAAATTTTATAAAATGAATTTCAGTTTAGATTTGCAACACAATATATACACTGCGTATATACTTAAATTTTTTTATATTTTAATCACTTGAATAAAAACGCACATAAAAAGTAAACGAATCGCAAGATGCATTTCATACCAAACCATCATTCTTTAACGGATCCAGATTAGATTTCTTTTTTAATGCCTTGTTTACCTTTGCTCAAATTTAAAAGTACCAAACTTCCTGAAATCACATTTATGATACCATTTTCTTTTAGTTTTGTAACTTTAATGATAACTATTAATCATTTATTAAATTAAAAATTATGATGCCATTTTAAGCTGTTATATTTTTAAAAATTCATTCAAGATTAATAAATCTATTATCATTAAACAATCACATGGGATAATCATATATAATAAGCGTATATATAATTTGGCGTTTAACCATAGATATTTTATTCACATGAATCTGGGCTAAAAGACTAAAGTAATTTTTAGTTTAATAAATGATTACTAATAATTATTAAAATGTCATATAGGGTATATGACCACAGACTTTCACACCACCCACCTCTCTCCACTCTATCTAATAACACTGATACACCTAAACATATATATGCTGAAAAGATAAATAATCACCAATATACGTATTTCATGCTAAACCAGCAATCATCAGTTGGTCCAGACTATCATCTTTACACACATATATAGTATAAGTGCTCAGATATATATTAAGATAGACTATCCTCATAGTTTAATGGACAGGCTTCAATCCACTCCACACTCCAACTCTTCAACCGTCCATCCAATTGAAAATCTGATGATGGAATGCTCAAAGGCCACCCTGAGACCGAGATTATTGTCACACCCATGTTGACCTAAGGTTAATCTGAACCCCACATGTACAGGACATAATCCATTTAATACATATGCAAGGATGGGCAGATATATAACAAGCCAGTGTTTCAGTTATTACATTATAGAGATATCTGCCCATCCTTGCATATGTATTAAATGGATTATGTCCTGTACATGTGGGGTTCAGATTGACCTTAGGTCAACATGGGTGTGACAATAATCTCGGCCTTAGGGTGGCCTTTGAGCATTCCATCATCAGATTTTCAATTGGATGGACGGTTGAAGAGTTGGAGTGTGGAGTGGATTGAAGCCTGTCCATTAAACTATGAGGATAGTCTATCTTAATATATATCTGAGCACTTATACTATATATGTGTGTAAAGATGATAGTCTGGACCAACTGATGATTGCTGGTTTAGCATGAAATACGTATATTAGTGATTATTTATCTTTTCAGCATATATATGTTTAGGTGTATCAGTGTTATTAGATAGAGTGGAGAGAGGTGGGTGGTGTGAAAGTCTGTGTTCATATACCCTATGTTACATATATATAGCCACAGGTATATAACAAGCCTGTGTTTCAGTTATTAAAATGTCATGTGATTGCAGGAAGTTTGACACTTTTTAATTAAATTGTAATTTATATATATAGAATGTTAAAATGTGTTTTAGCTCTAAAGATATTCTGTGTATTTATAAAAATATAAATATAGTGAATCTTAATTATGATTTATAATTAATAACATATTCATTATGTACTATTGAAATGAAAAGAAGAAAGAAATGTCAAATTTTGCTTTTTAATTTTAATTAATAACTGACAAGTTGACAAGTTATTTTTAACTAGAATTATCATAATACATTAATGGATTTAGATTTTATAACAAGACGCATTCTAGTATTTGAAATATTTAGCTATGTGTGCATGTGCGTGAGAAATACAAACACTGAGAATTGTAGAAAAAAAGTAATTCCTATATAGAATGATGTTAAATCACTGCTTAAGAAAACTATCTTGGTCCTAAAGCAATATTAGCTGAAAGCTAAACAGGTTGGTTATAAGCCTTTTGCTGGGGGGGGGGGGTACTTTTTTCTGCAGTATCAAAAATATTTCAAATGTAAGAAATCCTTAAGTCATGTGCATTGAATTCAGATTCATTGACAACTGGTAGAAGGCAATTTCATATTACAAATATACACAATTAGTCAAGCTTTGTTAGCCGAGAGGTTAGCGCAGCCGTCTTCAAGCAAGCAGTTGGTTGCAGACGGTTGTTGCGAGTTCGCTTCCCGGCCGATGATGTGACGCATGAAAAATATATATATACACAATTTTCTTTGATTTAATTTTGAAGCCTTACATGAACCAAGCAAGATATTCTTAATATCTCTTCTTATAAATTTATCATTATAACAATTATTATTGTATTATTAATTCTCCAAATATTTTTGTATATTAAAGTTTTATTAATTATACGTAATTCCCCAAATATGAGTTTCTTACTAGTTTACTAACTATTATGTGTAACTTTGCTCTATATAGGGATAATATTAACATTAGACCGCTGTATAGGCACCGATATTTATTTAGAAATAGATACACAAATCAAAATTTATCTAGGGTTTATTTACTTTCTTGTATTAATGATTGGAATTCTAATACTAAGCTTTTGCGAAAGTTGAAAATAAAAGAAACACTTTTTTTTCTAGATTTTTTGATTGCATGAAAATGTGATGACATTAATATCGGTTATCGGTTTACAGAAAATCCACACATACAAACAGGTATATAATTCTGTCTAAATATTATCTATATCAAAAAATTTTTTGTTGAGAGCCTGTAGCTTGTCTGATAAAGTTTATCTTACTCAAGAAATAGAACTACAAAAAATATTCTACTTTCTAATGGTTACAATAAAAACATATATAAAGCTTTACATAGCATTGATACTAAAAGGCAAAAAATATGATAAAATTGATAACTCAACTTTCTTATACACTTTAACAATACTATTTTTTTTTTATTTCAAAACTTTATTCCTACAATTTCGACTGTCCTGTAGACATCAGCAGAGCTACAAATATCCAAATATATAATCATAAGATTAATATATTTTATACACATTTTTGTATACCTGATCAAACATACATCTTAACCTGGCCAGTAGACATAATCATTTTCCATTTTATTATTCGACTCTTGACTAATTTTACTTACATTTATTTATATTATTTTATTTTTAATTATTTTAATTGTTATAAACTTATAATTTTAATTTTTTAACTTTAATATATACTATTTAATAGACATTTTACTATATTTTTACTTATATTTTTTTAATTATTTCTAACCTTATTTTTATTTTATTATATTACATATATATTGTAACGAGCACAGACGTTCGTTACATTGTTTTTTTTATATTTATTAAACATGAAAGTAAATCAAAAAGTTCGCATTTAAAAATTTTCTTTAAGAATTAAAAATTGAAATTAAATATCATCTTAAACTCTTATATATTAAATCGCACAGATAATGAAAAATTATTAAAATAAAACTTTATTAAAGAAAAAGTATTTTAAAACTAAATTTTAAAAAGATTTGGAGATGAAATTATATCTTTAAATTTATCGTTAAATATATCTTTGATTTGGAAAACAGGTTAATTAATCAGAAATGGAAATGATAAATGTTAATTAGTTAAATGTAAACCAGCCTTGGGCTTTTAAATGTAAAAACAGCGGTCAGGTAGGAAAACAATAGAAACTTTTAGCAAATGAAATAAATCCATTGGGAAATCGGACCTCAACGAAAAGGATCATCACATCGATGACGTAATGTTAAGTCAATCTTTCAAAGGAATATAAAAGGACAAGTTTGGAAATTATTAATTACTGACTGGAAATTGATTATTACGATGTGACTATATGTAGTAGTCCGGAGTTGGAGGAATTGACAGACGCACGGTCAATTCTTTCAGCTGTTAAAGAAGGGAGAAATGAACTATCGTTTCCTACATTGAGGACCAACTAAATTAAAAAACCTCCGAATGAATAAATAAAACAACGGCTAAATGGATACCAATTTTAGGACGGCGTGGGAATTTACGTTCATGGCAAGCAACGGATAAAGTTGGACGTTTTAAAAATCGTAAGAACTTATATATTCACTTGAAACAATAAGAACTCTAAATTTTAAAACTTTTTAGTAAATAATGCAATAGAATCCTAACTGACCAAACTAAATTCTTCATTAATAATGTTATTTGATGTATTTTTTTTCTTATATATTTTGTAAAATCATTTCCATTTATTTATTTTTTGTTCTTTAAGTTTTATTATGATTGTTGTTTTCCGTTAAGTTAAATTATATAAATGTTAAACTTAAGTCGGGCGTGAATGGCTGTATAGATTTGTAAAGTTATATTAGGGGAGGGTAATCTTAGGTTATTTGTTTCGTGGTTAAATTGGGTCAATGGATTGGATATATTGGTGTGATTAGTAGATGTAATATTGATTCGCTACGGGCAGAATCGCTTCATACGCCGCACACTTCCGTTTGCCTATGGAAGGAATTATAAGTCGGATACCGCAGTTCCTTTCTATGGAGTTTTTTGTTTTATTGCTCTTCTTTGCAGATAGATGTAATATTCCTATCTCATAAGAGGCAATTTCTTCTCTTAACCTTTTGTGCTGCCGTATTTTATTACATTGAATACATCGATATATCAGATGGATTGATGCCAGTTTGACTACGAATTTTAGCCTAAGGTTAAATAGGGATAGAATGTTTATTTTCAAAAGCAAATTTATGTGGTCTATTCATACTCGATCCTAAATAAAAATGCATTAAATTTAAGTTGTTTATAGACGCTTGCATGGATTGTTTATTGGTTAACTATGTTTTGCGTTTCCATATTTGATCAAAATATATAGACATTCGATAAATAATGATACCTTACGGTGAGTATCTAAAATGTATTTATTCGGATGTCTTTTAAGTTATTGGTGACAATGCAAGTATCTTATGGTGAATACTATTGGGTTACGTATAAATTTCCCTCCGCAATTGTCAGTAATCAATGATTTTATATTTTGATCATTTATGTTTACTTTGAAATGTTTTTAACCGTAAATCAATGATTTTATATTTTGATCGTTTATGTTTACTTTGAAATGTTTTTAACCGTAATCTATGTAACCGATCTATAGCAACATATTAAAACAAGCTTTTATAATCCCATCTGTGCGAACTTAATTAAAATGTAAACTTATAATATAATAGAAATTAAATTGTAAATTAAAATCTAAGGTAAAGTTAAAAATAATGTTAAATGTTAAAATGTAAAACTAATACTAAAATAATGTTAAATCTTATATATAGGTGCATAAATAAAACTTTGTGTGTTAATTACTGGCAGTGGCTTATTTTATTTATTTTTTTAATATTGAAATACTCTTAGATTAGATTATTAAATCTCTGCTATTCCACTGAGCTATTGACATGGGCTAACGACCAGAACCAAAATATTTAAAAAAGGAAAAAAAAAATTTTTTTTTTTTTGACTTACGTATCTGCCTACTTTATAAATTTTTCTAGGTTCAAATGCCTAGATGGCGCCCTGTAGTGCAGATTACGTTAAGTCACATTCTCCGGATCGTTACAATATATATATATCATTTTTTCTATATATAATTAACTATTAATTTTTCGTTATAAATTACCTTTTTTTTTACATTACAAATTATTCATCTCTTTAAAATCCTATTTCACAATCAACTGACAATTTTTTATGCATTGTTGTGTATTTGTTGACCATTTAATGGTGTTTGTCACTGTTTTGTATATAGGCTATCTTATTTTTTTGCAGTTCTTAATAGAAATGTATTAATTATGTTCTTATTGATTTTCTTCAAGTGTCAACCAACTTCAAAGCCCGTCAATATTTTTAAAAAATTAGCAAGTTTTAATTTAAATTCATTGGAATAATATGGAATTTCATTTGATATTTTTGTCTTTTTAAATGGTATTCAGTTCTCTATTTTTGCATTGATACATTTCATATTTCACTATTTGAAAATCATTCCCTGTCTTAAATTTATTAAAAACATTACAGTCTTAAAATGCATTCCTCAAAGAGTAAAAAAATAGTATTTCTTTTAATACTTTGTAAATTCCACAAAGCAGTATTCTAATCGATTTTATCACCATAATAAAAATTCCCCATATCACTTTTACCTTTTAGGTGTTTTCAGATTCTTGAATCAGTGAATCTTGTGGCAGATTTATAATGTGTGGTGGGATTAAAAGCATATTGTTTGCCTATATAAAATCTATTTTTTTTAGTACAGTGGAAACCTGTTAAGTTATAATCCCGACATATCTGAATTTTAAATATCCTATTAATTTGAATAAATAACCTTACCACTCCATGTGAGATATCAACAATCTTCATAATAATATTTTATTTATTTTTATTTATAGTAAATCTTCTCTACTTATTCTTTCAATATTTTTGCCTTTGTGGTAAAGTACATATCTACTTTTTAAATCAATTGTCTCTTCATATTTTTTTCGAACTTCACAAAGTCCATTTAATATTAGACAGCTTTTTTTTTCAAATGCATGTTTTCTTTCTATGAAAATAATCTGCAGTTGTAGGTATCTAAATCAAATGATCCTGAAACTACAATAAGATTCTAAACAGGCAAACTCTCTATACATATTGCCACTCAGAGCAAGTCAGAGTAATCAATGGATGCCAGAAGGCTTGTGCATAAAATCCCCATATAGTGCCTATTCGTCCAATATCCCCAAATTAGTTTCTGGCTTATCGTCTTCGTCAGTGAGGCGTCTTGGCTAGGTGCAGTGCTCTTAGAACCAAGGCTCCTCAGGTTACCATCCCATCTAAGATTGTTTACCAAATGAACAATGACATGGTAATTATAATACTATACTAGTAGATAGACATCCGAAAATTGTCATTCTAGTGTTCTTTAAGGCCCTTATGAGGATTCAAAGAGTTTCTTTATATTAAAGGCATGGTTCTTTCTGCAGCAGTAAAAGTGTATACTAATTGTCTTACAAATTTTTTGAACATTATTTCAAATATAGAAAAGAAATTTAATCGAGTTGCGATTGAAATAGTAAGGTCAACCAAAGAGACAAAAGCCTTTTTTTTTAAAAAAAAAAAACAATACTAGTTATTAATATCAACAACTTTAACACATTTTCTAATTGATTTAATTTAGAACTTATAAATTATTTCAAAATATTAAGTGATTTTGGCGATGTTGAATAAGATTATAGTAGATAATTTATTTAAAGCTGTTGGACAGATAGCCCAGAGTAAAAAGACGTCAACAAGAGATCAAACAAAATGTGAAAGAAAATATATAAATATTTTTAAAATGAGTCTTTTACAAAAGGAGAATATCTCAAATTCTGGTAACTAAAATGAAAAAATGTTAATGACTGTAAGAGAAATTGTGAAGTACTCAGAAAAGCTGTAGAAAGAAGTAAAATGTATTACATCGATACTAGATTTTAAAAAATTTCAAAAATAAAAGCAGAAAGTGACAATTATTAAAATGAGGAAAGATATTGTGGAATATATAGATACTATTACAAATAATCGAAAAGTACAAAAAAATATTTTGAAATAAGTATTTTAATTGGAGTCGAGATTATGAATAATCGAAAAGCACATGAAGTATTTGGAAATAAATATTTTAATTGGAGATCAGATTACAGAATAATCAAAAAGTACATGAAAATATTTGAAAATATTTTAATTGAAAACGAGATTACGAATAATCGTAAAGTATATGAAAATATTTGTAAATAACAAGTATTTTAATTGGAGACAAGATTACGAATAATTGAAAAGAGCATGAAAATGTTTGGATATAGCATATTAATTGGAGAAGAGATTTTATGAATAATCGAAAAGTACATGAAAATATTTGAACACGAATTTTAATTGGAGAGATGAGATTACGAATAATCGAGAAATACATGAAAATATTTGAAAATAAATATTTTAATTGGAGAGGAGATTATGAATAATCGAAAAGTACATGTAAATATTTGGAAATTAAGAAATATTTTAATCGAAGGCGAGATTAAGAAAAAGTACATGAAATATTTGGAAATAAGTATTTTAATTGGAGACTGAGATAAATGCAATTAAATGTATGAAGAATTAAAAAAGTCCAAGAAATGACTGAATGATTATTGATATTTTAAAAAAAGAAGAAATAGAGAAATTCTTTATTAGAGCTATATCATAAAAGTTTACGAGATTAAAAGTTAATTGACGATTGGAAATATGTAGCAGTTAAATTGGTAATAAAAAAGATAAATATTATAAATAATATAATTATCTTTAAATATTATAAATAATATATAGTATTTATAATTATCGATCATTATAGCTCTTTAAATTCAAACTCAATTAAGTAGAAATTGCATTTATAAATATTTATAGCACAATAAATAGTATTTTAAATGGTTATAACACAGTAGATAATATTAATATCATTTCTGTTATTTATTACTTTTTATAATGCTTTTTTACAACCCACTAGATGGCGTCGATTGCCCCACTAATATTCTTCAGAATTTCTACTTATATTTTTAAATCTTAAAAACACAATAGATAATATTAAAGTATTGAGCAAAATAGGATCAATGATTATAAATTGTCAGAATACTTTGTATTTGTAGATTTCGAAAAAAAAAAGTGATTCTATAGGCATTTCTGCATAGATATCAAACTTTTGGAAAACCAAGACATCTACCCAGTGTCACATTCAAAAAAATATCAAATGCAGTAATTAATTCAAATGATGACACTATAAATATTGGCATTGATAAGAATGAAAGAATGATTTCACATCTTCACAATTTTTCTAGCAATGTTGTAGAAAGTATTTTGGGAATTAAAATAGGTAAATAAAGAAATAAAAATAAGGCGCCATTATATACGTCATCTTTATTTAATAGATATAATAGCTTGTTTTCGAAAATATCTGGCATCTTCTATAATTGTTAAATGAAAACAAGAATTTATAAGTAAAATTCCATAATAAGATTAAAATAATATTTCATGGAATAAAATTAAAGACCGATAATAATAAATTAATTAAAAAAAAACAACAATAATAAATATTTTAGTTACATTATTAATATAGATAGCAACATAATAGATCAAATTTATTATACAATACTTGGATATAGTGCTTTTGATATCAGAAATTTAATATTAAAAGTAAATACATGGACGTTTATGAAAACATTGAGTATTTGCATGTGAATCTGATGAGAATGTTTAATAAAAGACCAACACAAAGACCATAGAGTACACAAAAAAGTAGGAAAGATATATGTTATAAATAGAAAAGAATCTAAAGCAAACTGCATTGACCACAGAACAAATTACCGGCACTGACATCATTTGAAAAAATAAACTGAAAATGAGATGGGATATAAATTATATTCAAAAACTTGGAAATATATGAGAAATTGAAGTTGTAATCTGGTTACCAAGATATTACATACATAGAATAAAACAACATATAGAATGAGTGAGATAGAGAAAATTGTTGGAGTAATGTGAAAGAAAGATGTCTTGCATTGAAAAATATAAATTAATATTCAGTTATAATAAATTAAAGATGGTTAAAATAATGATGATATTTATGACCATATGGTAAAGTAGGAGAGTTCTATGTTTCTTCCTCACAAACGAATTCAATGTTTAATTGGAACTGAAAATATTTTCGAGTTTTATTCAATTTAAGAATCATAAGATTAGCAGAGAGTTTGGTTATAACTATACTCCTTCTCTTTTCTAATTGTCTAACTCTAACACTTGTTATTCTAAGCTGAAATAACAAAATTGCTTAGATATAAGTTCAAGCTTAATAAAACTAATGCTTAGAATATGGGCAGTTTTTTTTTTAGTGTAAATTCATTTAACTTAGCAAGAATCCTTATATCATGAATCGTGATAATTTATCCATTGGATAACAATATCTATTCATTGTCTTGTAAAAGGAAACAGTGTTTCATGGAAAAAACGCATTTTCAAAAGAGCCAAACAGAAAAAATCTTTCATTGTAATTCATACATAGAGAATATTATGTTAATTGTTTACCTGCAAGACCTAGACAAAATTTCCTGTTCTCTTTCGAGTTGATTAGATCATCATCGTTATAATTTAATCAATATGGATTCCCTGCTCGATGGATTTTCCAGATTTAATCCTATTTTTCCCTTCCTATGCATAGTATAGCTACTCTTTATTATATCTCCCAGCAAATTTTCATATCCCATCCAAACTTGTGCTATTCTAAATCTTTATAATTTCCTGAAATATAATCTAAATTTTTTAAAAATTATAATTGTTCTTTATTCTAAATATATGTCTTGATCAACTCTAAATCAGCTTTAGAATCTCTCCATACTTTCTTGAGTGATTCGAAGTCCTATATCGCTTTTCTCTCATGGGTCCAAGTCTTAAATACTAATGTAAGTACTTAGAAAATTCCATTATTAAAATCTTTTTTATTTCAAACACATTAATACATTTATTTCTAATGTCAACAAATTTCCATCCAAATTTAATTGAAAAATTTAATTTATCCATTATATTTCATGTTTTAACATATTGAAGTATTATAACTTTATTTTTCTGATTGCATTGCCAAATTAATATACCTATGTTCTTTATTATTTTTTACAATACTTTTTACAACCCTGTATTGACGGTTTCGATTACTCCAACAATCTTCTTCAGAAGTATAACAAACACAATACAAATGCGTGAATACATATATATATATTGTGTTTGTTATAGTTCCGAAAAAGATCGCTAGGGCAATCCAAACCATCAATAATGGGTTGTAAAAAGCATTGCAAAAAGTAATAAAGAACATACATGATATTAATATTAATAAAATGCTGAAAAATTTGTAGTTATTACTTTTTATTTTAATTTTTATTTCCTTTTTTTTCGTAAAACTTGAAGATTATTTTAATCTTTTTAACATTTACATTTATTCAATATTTTTTGCTTTTACCTGATATTTTTTTTAGTAAAGTCGGAGGCCTTTTCTCAAAAACGATGTCACCATTTGTAAAATTTAGATGATTTAAATGATCACTATTTATTTTTATTCTTTAATAACTTCTCATTTTTAATTTACAAAATATTTCCTGTAAAACTATTACAAAAAATATATTAGAAATATGAAATGACCATCTCATATATTTTTATAAATTTTAGTCATTTTAAAGTTAGTACTTTATCTTTTGAAACATTTTCTGAAGCTCCGAAGCATTATTCCAAAAGTAAACCCATCCAAGGCTTATTGAATATGACTTAAATAATGCACATTTATTTCTATTCTTTTAATTTTTTCTTCCCATTCCCAAAATACTTTCTGCATAACTGTATATAATAATTACTAAGGTATTAAACCTCGAAAATGTGCGCTTGAAAATGCGAAGGTAGGGACTTCTACAGGTCTTAACCACAAGCTTACACTTTTGTAGATAAGAAATTATTTTCTTATACATTTTTATCAATATTAATCTTTTTAATTAGCCACCTAATCTAATAGTGTGAATACATTTAGGCAAATATTTTTTGAAAATTTTCTACCACTTCAAACATATTGTTTAATTCTTTCAGTGTCAACCCATCCCTAAATTTTTAAATAGATTCTAGCACTGAAAATTTTTACTATGATGCCATGTTTGATTTTTTTGTGTGTAATTAAATCTTTTTCATATATATTACAAAATTTATTTATAGGCTATATTATAAATATTTATGCCTTCTGATAAATAAAATTCTAAAACATAAAAAATTAACATTTTAAAATTGTAAAAATAAGTATCTAACTAACAGACTTACCGATAACAAAGGCAAATATCGTTATTGGCTTTATAATATCCATTCAAAAAAATTTTAAATGAATAGATATTAAAATTTTGTGTTAGTAAAAATGATATACTTAGAATTAGTTAACAAGAAGAAATCGAAAACACAATGTATAGGTAAGAGAACAAACAGGTGTTACTGACCTCATTGAAAAATTAAAAGATTGAAGTGGAGTTGGGCTGGACATATTGCTAGAAGAGATGATAATAGATGGACAATTGAAATCTTAAACTGGAGTATAAGAGATTGTAAAAGACCCAGAAAGAGACCACATGTGAGATGGATGGATGAAATAAGAAAGTGTGCAGGGGTGAAGTGGAGAAAAGCTAAAGATCGGAGAAGATGGATTGAACTTGGAGAGATCTTCATCCTGCAGTGGATTAATAATGGTTGATGATGATGATGATTACCAAAGAAACAAAAAAATTCTAAAAGTTAATAAATTATTAATTATTATTAAAATATTTCAGTTTAATATTGATTTCTGTGATAATTTCCTGTTCTCATAACACATTTTGTATACTTTCTAAGAGCTGTCTTTCTATAAATAAAATGTTTCCAAAGACAACCACCCCCTCTAGTGACAATAGTATTTTGTTTAATAATAAGTCTTTTACAAAAATATTGCATCATAATCATTAACAATTACTGAAAATCAAATTTTGTGTATCATTTATCCACAAGGGAAATAAACCTAAAGCTTTATCCAATTACAAATTGCCATCTCCTTCATAGATTTATCAGATCAATAGAATGTGCTGTCAATCACAAATAAACGTCTGTAAAGGTTTATATACTGCTGACATCTCTTGGAATTTTTTACAAATTAATACATTACAAATGGAAGCTTAAAAAAATCCCACAGCCTGTCACACATCATAATTTAACATATACAACACTTTAAAACAACATATAAAAATGGCAACTGGAGTGCCATCACACTGCCTAAAATGTCAAATATGATAGCACTATTACAGCTTATTTTTGTGAAACAATTAAAACTTTAATCACTAGGAAATGTTTATTGAGCCAACATGTCTTTTTGTAAATACAAATCAAAATAAAATGATATAGTTATACTCATAAATCCTTTCGATAGCTTTTCTTGCTATTTAGAAATAATAGTTTGTGACTTGTCAAATTTTTTTAAATCCAAAATTATCTATAGAGAATTTAAGCAGTGGTAACCATTTTAAATTGGAACCTTTTTAATTCAGAATCATTATAAATCTTGGAATATCACGTGATGGTATTTTCTTCTCCAAATTTAAAAGATTTGCAATTTGGTTATAGAAATACCCGAAAGTAGGTATTTCTAGTGAACAGAGAAACATATTCACGCTCTTAAACTGAGATGCTTTAGATTGGAATATATAACTAGATTGTAGATTTAATGATAAGATTGCTGCTCTTACTTTTCAAAAGGCTCTATCTTGTGTCTTAGTTCAAAAGTTTCTTCAATACCCAACAAGACATCGTTGAGATGCTATAAAAACAGTACAGTGCATTTGTTACAATGAAAATACTTACTATTTAAATTATATTTACTGAGGCTATAACCTCGATAATATGCGTGTAAAAATGCGATAGTAGGGACCTCTACAAGTGTTTTAACCACAAGCTTACGCTACTGAGGCTAAATATTACTTACGTAATCAATGTGTGCGTTTAATAAATTTATAATTACATATTTAAATTATAATAACTATTATGATTACTTATTATCACTTAATATTTTACTGTTTTTATATATATAGTACTGGATATTTTTTCATACAACTGGTACATCTTAAATATGTTAGATACTATTATTAAAAAAATTACTCAATTTGAAAGTTATAAAAGATAGCCTAAAATATTACAAACTACAATGTAAACAAATTTGACTAAAATACTGTATACATTGAGATGGTTATGTGTCTCATGTCATACAACAACCTAGTAGGGTATGTGCATGTATATACATAGTAACCAGTTCGGTTACATATGAGACAATAGTATAGTGTGTGTGAATAAATATATATAAAGTTGAAATGAAAGGTAAAAATAAACACAGACATAAATTTTTGTAGATATTTTTCTACATTTCCTAAAATAAAATAATAAGTAAAGAGTAAAAATAACTCTGGATTTAAAATATAATTTCTTAATGAAATTAATATTTTAAAAAGGTCTGATAAATATTATTTGTAATTCTGATTTTGAAATTTAAAAGTAAGTTTTCTGATAATTTTTAAAAAATGTCTATTTTTGAAATCTTTAATTAATTTGTAAATTTTTATTATCTAAGTAAAAACATGTATGTAGATTCCAAGGGATTAGAGAGATAAAAATAAAACTCTGTTTTCAATCAAGGTGTTGTTATCATCTCAGAGGATTTTACAAAAAGGCTAATAAAAATATCAGCTGAGACTGGATAGTAGTATTTATAAGAACAGGTCAGCTGCAAAGTTGGTTACAATATTTTGTTGAAGTTTGCAGCAGTTGGTTTTAGCTGACCATAGAGTTGGCAGAATAGCTACCATGAACTGTTGTAGCTGAAGGCTGAACAGTAGATTCAGGAACTGCTACTATTTTCCTTTGCAGGGGTTTGAATTTACATGGAAAAAAATGACTCACTTCTTTGTGCTAAAATTCATAGCCTTAAATGTGGAGAGGACAGTTGCTTGCCTGAAATCTATCAAAGCAAGACAGCTGCTTGCCTGGAATAATCCTAGACAGAAAGAGACCAACTACAGACCAACATTTTACATAGATCATTCTTTTTCCTGATGATGACAATCTCTAAAACCAAACAAAATCTTTCAGCTTGCCCAGGGAGCCCCAGCTTGCTGAAGAAGTAAGTATATATATGTTGACATATCTAAAGGCATAGAAGCACAGATAAGCATATATACAGCTGTTAGTGAGTAGAGTTATATATGATAACAAAATTTTAAATAATTTCTTTAGTAAATTGACATTTTGGAAGTGATGCATGAATTTGTACTTTTCATGTTTGTGGTGCTTGTATAGTTGAGCAGGGCTGCCTGGATGCAGTGTGTTAATGATGCTCTGAAGTATAGGCTTGGCACTATCCAGACCTAGATGATTGAGCTCCTAGAATAGTCCAGCAGCATATATTGGCCTCATGAATAGGCCATGGTCTCATGGATAGATCATATGTATGGGCCCCTAAGATTCACAGGATATGAGCAGGGCTGGTACAGTGACTGATATTTTTTCTCTGGATACTCCTCGTTGATGATCTCTCTAGGTACAAGAGAGGTAGTGCTTAAAGATGAGGTATTTTCCCATGATGTCATGGAGGATTGTGCACTGATCATTCATGCTTGGCTGTCTGCTTATCATGGCATGGGAAGCTGCAGTTCACATATTCACTTCTCCTATCTCACCTTGCCTACTTCATCAGCATTAACTAATCAAGCAGAAAGACATTTTAAAATTTATATATATTTTTTATTCTATAAAACGATTTTATCCTTCATTTATTAAAAAAAAGGCAATTTAAAACAATCAACAATCATATTCAGCAGAGATAATTTAAATCAATCAACAATCATATTCAGCAGAGATAATTAAATTACGAAAATAATCTTTAATAATTTATTGTAATAAATACAAATGTTATGTGGATAAATTAATATATAGCATGTCTGTGCAAACTAAATATATGCGATTCAGTAAACCTAGTATGTAAAATATTTATCAATTAACTGAAACTTTAATCATTTGTTGAATTTTTATATAACTTAAGATTTTGATAATTATTTCATAACAAGTCAAATGTGTTCAAAAATCACATGCACACACATGTATTTGTGCGTATATAGATCAATATTTGTCAAGTACAACTTATATGTAAAATTTTAATACTTTTTTTTATTAAATGTCAATTCATTTTTTTTATATTAATTGTATGTTAGAAATTGTGCATCTGTGTGCACATATATGTAAATCAATGTAACAATTTGAATTACGAATAGCAATTATGTAAATTGCAATGTGATCATTTGAATTTTTGTATAGTAATCAAAATCAGAAAGTTTACATGTGAATAATCTTATTTTTATGGATCTTAATTTCCATTTTATTATTATTGTTAATAAACTTGTGTTTCAATTATTAAAAATTGTTTCCATCATCTCTTGGTCACATACAGTAATAGAGCTTATGTTCTCTGAGCTATATTTGAGCACGGGATGAATATATAAATGGGGGTTTGTATTTAGTGCTTTTGGGGCATCCAGCGATGATCAATCATCATCATCTTGGTTAGTGCATAAGATTATATTCTTAAAGCCCATCCACTATTTTAGTCTTATTAAAAGTTCAGTTTACAGTTGGCCATTACAAGTCGTCTGAGCATTGATTATGATCAGCATGTTTTAAATGTCCCAGAATTATTGATTCAATTTCTGATTATTGTGTATTCTAATGGATGGGCACTAAGTTGGTGCATCCAAGTTTTGTTTAAATAATTGCTCAAGCTGGCAAAGGCTCAATAATAAGCTTGGTTTACAGAAGACCCATTTCCAATACAGTCACAAGATGGACTGTTGATTTTATTCTGATTTATTGTACTTATTTGTTTATTCCCATTAATGATGATGATGGATGGTTAATTATGCTTGTAGTTGCTCTTCTGATCTCTGAATGATATTTCAGAGATTTTTTGGTCTGATGCTCCCCTTAAATATTTTATACTAATATATAATTTTGTAAATTATTGATTATCTATTTACTTAGGGTTGATGATGACTTTCCATCACCCTAGGTTCACCCAAACCCTCTCTCCCCATGCTATATATATATAATGTTGAAGGGAATGTGCTTTTTTAGTGTATTCTCCTTCAAAATAAATAAAAATTTTAACTGAGAGATCTTGACTTGATTTATAATCATTATAAAGCAACATATGTATCTTCAAATAAAATATTTTAAAAAAATATGTATAAATATGTTTATTGTCAGACAAATGCCCCTCCCCCATCCTGCATGAAAATAATGCTCAAGCCCCACCTTTTCTCAGACCGGCTTTGATTCCTATCTTAGTATTACTTATACAAAAATATAGCAAAGAAAAAGAAGATATTTCTTTGAAAAATAGGTATCTTTTATGGTTATATGTTTAACACGCAAATAATCATTCATGAAACTATGATTTATATAGAGTCAAACTTTTTCATACTCCCAATAATATTAAATTTGAATATATCTATTTGAGTTCTATGAATTTACTTTGACATTGTTCTGGATTAGAAAAATGGAAAAATCTTATAAATATTATGGACATTACAAAATTAATCTTCCATAAAAAAGAGTGAGAAGCAGAAAGACAGAGTGATGATAGTATAAAAGAATTTATTACAAACAATTTGAATTATATACTAATATAATTTCTATTGTATGCATTACAAAAAATGTACTTAAAATTTTAATGCGATTCATCAATTAAATTAATGTTCCTATTTTTTAAAACTTTTGGTCCTAGCACTGTAATGTGCCAGTAATTATAGATCACGACATTCCAAACATATTTCTAATGAATAAACAAAGATTTTATCAAATCTTATAACTTATGGTCTTTTGTTTGGGTATTTGTTTCTTCTGCAACTGAATTTAGCTTTCAAAATATTTGTGTTTTTTTTTTAATTCCAAATATTTGGTAAATTCAAAATGCATTAAAGTCCTTAAGAATTTCATAAGTCCACGAGTGAGTCAACCTCTTTATTGATAATCATGGATCTAAAAGATTTATTCAAATTTGTTATTTTGTTATTATTTTTTTAACTGCTCAACTGAAAAAAAAAACCAGATCAAATATTAATTGTTTGCCTCAAAATTACCACCAGATCTAGCTAATACCTGAAAGCATTTAATGTAAATAAAATTAGTTATTTTATTATAGATACAAGGTCAATGTAAAAGGAAATGTATTCAATTAATATGGATTCCAAACATGATACCAAAAAAGGCAGGTGTGAATTCTGTTATCCACTTGTTGTTCTGCAATGTCGATTTATAATCATTTTTTTAATTTTTTACTTATGATTGCAACATGATTTTTTTATTTATAGAGATAAAAGTTGCATGATACTACAGTTATATTATAACAGGTCTGTTATATGGCACATAATAATAGTGTGTTTGCATAAATATATATAAAGTTGAAAGAAAAAGAAATAAACACAGTCATAAAATTTGGTAGATATTTTTCTACATTAACTGGGAATAAAAATAATAATAAAGGGTTAAGTAATAACCTGTAGATTTATACTTTACATTTGTCTTCAATATGATCATATTAAATCATGCTATCACACTTCCAATGTAAAGCTGTCAACAAATAGAAAACTAAATTAAATGGCTGAGCGATTTCAAGAAGATGTACTTCTCATATTCATAATTGGCTATGAATATGAGAAGTACATCTTTTAGAAAGTGCTCAGCCATTTAATTTAGTTTTCTATTTGTTGACAGCTTTATGTTGGAAGTGTGATAGCACGATTTAATATTATCCTAATAAAGGGTTAAATAACTCTGAATTTAAAATAAAATTCTATTATGAAATAAAGATTTTAAAAGGTCTAATAAAAATTAGTACTTTTATTCTGACTTTGAAATTTTAAAAAAGTGTGTTTTATGTTTAAAATAGAATTGATAATTGTAAATATTTCTATTAGCTATTCTTTTTGAAAAATCTTTTAATTAAAACTTGTATAAAATATCTATTTTTTAATTAGTGCTTGTATGCATTTCTACTATCTGGTTAAAAATCTTTGTAGATTAAAATTCCAAAGGATTAAAATAAAAACATGTAGATCACATCTTTGATAAAGTTTCAAAGTTGCTGTTGAAAGGATTAGTGATCTTTTTGAAAAGATAAAAAAAAAACTTTTTAATTAAATGTGTTGTTGTCACCCCAAACCAATTCTATAAAAGAGCTGTAAAAAATATCAGCTCAGTTTTGGCTTGCAGTTTTTGTAAGTGCTGGATAGAAGTCTGGTTAATTTTATTTTAAGAAGTAGTGGTCAAATAAGGCAGCTGCAAATTCTGGATTGTAGTTTTTATAAGAGCTGGCCAGAAGAGTCTGGTTTTCAATTTTGAACAGTCTGATTTTAATATGTTGAGATTTTAATATGTTGAGAAGCAATGGCCAAATAGACCAGCTGCAAAGTTTGGATAGTAATTTTTTGAAGACAGTTCTCTTGATATTTAGAAAAGCAGCTGGTTCATAGCTAGCTTCAAAGATGTCTTAATATCTTTGTGAAGCAGTTGGCTAGCAGAATTGGTGTTTGGAGAGTTTATGAAAATAAAAATAGCTCCCATAAAGATTTAGCTGAAGTCAACCCAGTAGATCCAGTAGTGAGCAGTCTACTAGTTCTACATGCTGGAGTTTTGTTTCACTTGAAGACTGGATCAATTTAAAATGAATCAATTGGCCTGTACAAATGTATTCTGGAAGACAGTTTACTGGCCTGAAACTCATTAAGCCCTAGACAGAATGGAGAATACCAATATACCTGATTATACCTTTCTAATTATGACAATCCTGGACAATACCTGTCTCACCAAGATCAACTCACATAGAGAAGCACAAATAAATGTATATACAATTGTGAGTAGCATTATATATAATGAAAATGAAATTTTAAATAATTTCTTTGGTAAAAATGACACTTAAAAATCTATAAATTTTAAAAGATAACAAGTAAGTAATTTTGCTTGAATTGAATTAAAATGTAACAGTAATGATTGATTCTTGGGCAATTTATTTTGAAAAACAAGGGAAGAATTCTAAAAATCTTTTACACTAGAAAAATAGAAAGCTCTAATAGTTTAATAGCTGATTCAAATTATGTTTTATATATTATACAGGCATATGTTTTTATATACTATTAATTTATATATTTTCAACAAAGAATGATTGTGAAAATAGTTTTTAATAATTGTACTGTATCAAATTAAAATATGCAAATGTCAGTGTGCACATATACACATACACACATGTACATGTGCATGTGTATATCAATTGTATCACAAATACTAATGTATATTAGATAGACATTTATATGTAAAATTTTAATCATTTTTTTATTAAATGTCAATTCAAATATGTTCATTGTATATTAAGCCACATACCTGTAAGCTGTCTGGTTTTAAATAAACTTAATGGAACATATATGTAAATTTAATGTAATTACTTGAACTGTGTCTAGGAATTTTGTAAATCACAAATGTGATATTTTTTATTGTATACTAATCAAAATAAGGTTTCTAATTGCAATAGACACATAAAATCATTTTTTATTGTTAATAAACATATTCAATTGTTAAAATTGTATTTCATCATCTTTTGATCACATAACAGTAATAGAGCTTGTGTTCTTCTGAGCTAGATTCATGTATAATGGTTAATATATGAATGGGGATGGGTATTTAGTGCTTAATGGGTATCCAGATGATTGATGATGATGATTGATTGATATTTTCTGGAATGGCACTAAGATTATAATCTTGCAAGCTCTATGCACTACATTTTATTTAATTTAGTCTTTATTATAATTTAATTTTATAGTTGGTCAATGCATTAATGGCACTAAATGGCCAGAACATGAATAATGATCAGCATGTTTTAATGTCCCAGCATTGTTCTTTTGATTTTTATGTATTCTGATGGATAAAAACCTAAGTTGGAGCATCCAAATTATGTTTAAATAATTGGCACAAGCTGGCAAAGGCTAAATAGTTAGTCTGGTCTACAAAAAACCCATTTTCAGTCCACTCACCAGATTGACTGCTGATTTATATTTTTTATTGTGAAAATCCAGTCACAAGATGGACTATGGATTTATTTTATTATTAATCACTCATAGTAGATGATGATTTATTGTGTTGATTTATTTTGATAAATCATTCATGATGATGAATGGTTTCTTTTGAGTATTACTCTTACCTTTATTTACTTATTAATAATACTGGTTGATGTCTAGATAATTATATTTATAGTTGCTCTAAGGAGTTACCTGATCTCTTGTGATCTCTAGCTAGCTAATATCACAGAGATCTCTCAATGATTTCTCAGAGAGATCTCATGGATTTCATGATCTCTTAAATATATAAAATTGATTGCTTATATGTATTTGTGATGGTAAACATTATTTTAATAATTATTTTAATAATATCTTACTTAAAAATATACTTTTTGTAAATGTTTAATTGTACCACCATCTTTCCCTCTGCTTCATCCCATTACAATATATATATATATATATATCCACATCACCAGATTCAAAATACAACTCAAATCCAGCATTTATCTAATACTTAACTAACTATTACATAACATTTAAATATTAGATAAATGCTGGGCTTAAGTTTGTATTTTTAATCTGGTGTCTGAATGTCCTAGCTCCTCACTGAGGAAAGCTATCAGCTCAAGTCCAGTTTGGGCATATATATAATTAAAATTACCCCAAATCCAAATTCAACCAGACCAGCATAAAAATAATATTAAAACACTACCAAAGGTTTCACTGCTACAAGCAGACTTCTCAAGTGTAAAGAACTACAAAAACTACACAATATATAATATTAAACATTACCCACAAATCCATTCACTTCCCATCCACCCTTAAAATTGCTTTTAATATTAAGGGTGGATGGGAAGTGAATGGATTTGTGGGTAATGTTTAATATTATATATATTGTGTAGTTTTTGTAGTTCTTTATATTATGCTGGTCTGGTTGAATTTTGGATTTGGGGTAATTTTAATTATATATTGACTAGTTTAGCTTTATGCTTGTAATGTTTATATATTATACCAGTCGAAAAACCCACCACCTGAATGCAAGTCGGATCCAAACTCAGCTGAATCAAAACTGAATTCAAACCCAACTCAACAGCTCAGATTAGTAGAAATCTAAATCGATGGCACAGTGCTATGCGCCAAGAAACTAGCTCAATGGTTGGTGAGGATCAGAGACCCCTGAACTGACATTAATATCTGATAATAAACTGACTAAAATAATTTTAAATCGAATCATATGTATATGTTCGGGTTGCCAACACAGACAGTGAGTATTAACATTAAAATAATTATAAAAGAATTAAGAACTAAGAAACCAAGTGTGTTTAGAAAATATTTAATAATAATAATTTGTTTTGTTTGAATTTTAAATAATGATTATATTAATTAATTCTAGTCCTTAAACAAAGTTTATAATTATAATCAGAGTGGCAGTCCTTATTATATGCCAATGAATATTACACAATATTTGAAAGTCTATGTCTATGCCCCCAACAAGAAATAAAAGGCAGATAATGGTATTCATTAGTAAAGGAATTTATTACTCTAATTTTATACAAAAGAATGTGATATTTATTTTCACATTCGCAAATCCATTCACGAAGAGCAAGATACGTATTTTAGGGCATAACTTCAATCTTTATTGGAAAAATTATTTAATTTGAAATAACTGAGAAGTTGTTCGACTTTAATTGAAATCACTTCATCATGAATTACAAGCATCAGAGCGGGCTTTACTGGAACAGAGAGGCAGCGGTGCTGATGAATTATGAGCTATAAAATGAAATTGAAAGACAATAGCTGGTCGATGATCTAAGTCCTATGGCGGCTTGCATTTCACAAGTCTTACTGCCCTTTAAGGAGAAGTGATTTAAAAGTAGTATAGTGGCTTGTATTTGACAAGTCTTATGCCCTTTAAGTAGATGGGAACATGGGAAAGCCAGGCCAAGTCGTAACTATGAGCCTTTGGTGTTCCAAATATAACATGAGCGGAGGAGGAAGTGCTTTCTTCCTCGATAAATTAAAATAACAGAAATATTATCACCGACAAGCCTAACGAAACAAAAGATAGCCCTACGCCAGCAACGTTGAAGATGATGACTTGCTAGTCACCATTTGAAAAATAAAACCCAGTGATAGAATGCTCTATGTGATGACTTGATCAATTTAATTAAAGTCAAACGAGCTTTTAACTAAAACTATTTTAACACATTATAAAATTATATTCATCATGCCCCAAATATCGTGCCCCTCCTGAATATTAATAGACAGTGAAAACAATCTGAATTAGAATGTATTTAGTTGATTCCTTTATCTACCCTTTTTACAAAAACATTTTAGATTATACGTGAATAAATAAATATTGGTGAATACGAGAAAAAAACATTTTAACATTATATATATGAATATATAAACATTTGTAAATTAGATAGGAGCTGGGGACATAGGTGAAAAATGGAGCTAATAATTTACTATAAAAATAACAAACATTTAATAATTTCTTTCGACTCGATGATTGATAGAACTGTATAAATCTAGTTCTAATGGGCGAGAATTATTATCAGAGTTAATATTATATTTTCTACGTAAGGCAAATAGAACAAAGGAGTTTATCGAGTCGAAAGATTATTGGCATATAATTAAAATAACAACATTAATAAATTACACAAATATATATATATATATATATAATATAATAAATGAACCGCCAAGTAAGAAAAGAGAAAGTTTAAAGACTAGAGGTTGAGAGAACTACGATATAAATTTACAGTAGCATGAATAAAAGGTTTTATAAAGATTGTTACATTAAAGAATAAAAGAGCTCTAAAAGGGAGTGTAAAGTAAAGTTCGAAACTGGCCAGAAAGTTTAAGGTTCATTTGGAAACATATTACCCATTTCTTCCGGGGCTGGTTCTTAATTTACACATCCAGGTTGGTAAAAAACGTAGGCATGCATTCGGTCGATTACTTGAACAGCATTTTATTTGATTTTGGCAGCATGATTTGTCTGGAAAGAATTTAGCAGCTTCATTGAAGATTTCAGGGGACTTCAGGAACCACAGCCAGATTCCTGATGTTTTAGCCCTTCACCATGATCGAAACACTATTTAAACTTATGATTTTTAAATGCATAGAGTTCACTGCACTTCTCTACAACAAAGATGGCTTTTTTTTCTCCAAACTTTTCAGAGCTATATATATCTGTCCTCTGATGCCTTCAGGCTAGCGCTTCTTTCATTATCAATGTTTTTAGATTTACTGGTTGTTTTTAGATACATTCCTTCGATAAGGCTTTCAAACTCATTAACTTGAATTCATTTTCTAATTAGAAAATGAATTCTTAAAATCAGAAAATGATTTTAATTAGGAAATCCTTATCTTTTTTTCTAATTAATAAAACTTTAACTGTTGTTTTTGGAAAGGGAAAATCTGAAAGCTTATCGAAAGAATGTAGCTTTTAATCAATAAAACTTTAACAAATTATTTAAAAATAAAATCAAACATTCCCGACGCAATGAAACTTTTAAACAATTATATATATTTAAATATTTACAAATATATATGCACAATCCACGCAGTTATAATATATAAATTCATGAATAATTCTATCATGAATTTATTAATAGAATTGATCAATTTAAATCTGAAACTAATTAATTTTAATACGCATTTATGAAATAAGTTATTCTTTATGGAAATTAGCGTGGATTGAACGTATAAAGCCCCATTGCATCGGAAATTTAAGGTTAGTACTAGGGTTTGAAGTGGGCTTATGGCTAGATGTCATGAAGCTAGGATCAAACTCAGATCTGACTGCTTCAATATATATATATATGTGTGTGTGTGTGTTCACTAGAGGGAGCTTATCAATAGCTCTAATCAAGCTTTATTTTATAGTTGCCAAAAAAGAAAGAATTTCAAAATCTCTATTGGAAAGTCCCTATCTCCAGACCAATTGTTTTCAAGCTAATGGCTTACCTGTGGAGTACTGGGACTCTAGAAACTAGATCTAAAATACTAACTCAACACGTTACTATCAATTTGAAAGCCTGGATTTTTCACATGTAAATGTCTTCAAATCCAGCTTTACAAACCAGATAGCTATATCAGTCTGAATTCAGCTCAATTTCACCATATAGTAATAGTCTCTATAATATTGTATTACAAAAGCCTTTAAAGGTACACTTATAATAATTAATAAAACAGGTCATAAATTTAGTAACTTGTTTTTAAGCTTGCATTTAAATGTTCAGTAGAGGAAGCTTACCAATAGATTTAATCAAGCTTTATTTTATAAGTGCTGAAAGAGAAAAATTCAAAATCTTTATTGAAAAGTTCCTATCTTCAGACCAATTGGTGTTGAGCTTATGGATCACCTAAGTGGAGTGCTGGGTTTCTAAAAACTAGATCTAAAATACTAACTCAAAAGCCAGCACTTATAAAACATGTTACTATCAATTTAAAAGCCTGAACTTTTCAGACACATAAATGTCTTCAAATCCAGGCTTACAAACCAGATAGCTATATGGGTCTGAATTCAGATCAGTTTCACCATATAGTAATAGTATCTGTAATATTGTATCACAAAAGCCTTCAAAGGTACACTTATAATAATTAATAAAACAAGTCATAAATTTCGTACCTTGCTTTTAAGCTTGCATTTTATGATCACTAGATGGAGCTTACCGATAGCTCTAATCAAGCTTTATTTTATAAGTCCTGAAAAAGAAAGAATTCAAAATCTCTATTGAAAAGTCCCTATCTCCAGACCAATTGGTTTCAAGCTTATGGATCACCTCAGTGAAGTGAAAAGGGGTCTGAAAAGTTAATGCATTCAAATAGAAAGTAATGCTCTATAAGTGCTGACTTTTGAGTTAGTAATTTAGATCTAGTTTCTTGAGTCCCATCACTCGACTGAGGTGAGCCTTAATCTTGAAACCAATTGGTCTGGAGGTAGAGACTTTCCAATAGAGATTTTAATTTTTTTCTCTTTCGGCACTTATAAAATGAAGCTTGATTATAGATATTGGTAAGCTGCCTCGAGTGAACATTTAAATGCAAGCTTAAAAAAAGTTACGAAATTTATGACTTGTTTTATTATATATATATATATAATAAAGCAAGTCATATATTGTGTGACATTGCTTTTATAAGCATGTATTTACAGATATATAACATAGGGGATGTACCAATAGGTGAAACGAGTTCTTATTGATAAGTGCAGTAAGAAAAAAACATTTAAAATCTCTGTCTAGAATATTCCTATCCTCAGAGCAATTGGTTTTGAGTTTTTGGGTCACCTCAGTGAGGAGCTAGAATATTCAGGCTCTAGATCTAATATATCAACTTAAAACCCAGCACTTATTTAATACATAACATTTAAGTAGAAAATCTGAAATTTTCAGTCATGAAAATGTTTTCAATTCCAGTTATCTAACTTAAATAGCTATATGGGACTGAACCAAATTCAGATCTACCATAAATAAGAACTTATTTGAGCTATTGTTATGCTCCCTATATATATATATATATATAAAGGTTACATAATATTACAATTATATAATATTCCCAGTGCTTACTGCTAAACTGAAATAAATAGCCAAATATTAAATCACTCCACACGATAAGAAATTCGGCACTGCCCTCTTTGAAACAAATATATAAATACATTAGAGCAGTGGTCTTCAACCTTTTCAATCAGCCCGGTAAAAATAAGGATAAGATTTCGCGAACCAGCAGAAGTTTACAGATAAATTTTCTTAAAGATGTAACCTGCTTAGCCTTAGATAAGCATAATTGTTATAACTGACCAAAACAGAACACTAATAAATGTGTATAGTAATGGTGTTGCTTACCTTCACATGGTGAACACTCTTTCTCGAGTTGTGCAATCATACTGCTATAGAAAACATACAATAACAATCGTTCTCATTAATGTGCTTGCATTTTACATTTATTATTTCATTGTTAAAAAGTGCAAGAATAAAATGTTATTCACCTGAATGTTGAAAAAATCAAAAGTTTTGATCTTATTTTTTTTTTTTTTTTGGGGGGGGGGGATGGGGGTTGAAAACTACTTTGTCATCAACTGAGACAAAAGATAGACAACAAAGTTATTTTTTGTTTGTTTTTATTTTTAAAAAAAGGTAACAGAAATTGGTTTTAAAAATAAAAGTTTTAGTATTTTAGTGGTATACAAATAAAGCCAAAAAAAATATTGCCTTATAGGCCAAAAAAAAGTGGGCATATTTTTAAACAAAAAAAGAAAAGAAAACGAAGCTTGAAAAAGTCAAAAGTTTTGATCTTACTTTATTTATTTATTTATTTTTTTTGGGGGGGGGGGTATATTGAGAAATACATTGTAAATGTTAGTGACAGAACTTATTTTTTTTTGGTTTTTATTTTTAAAAAAAGATAATAAAAATTGATTTTCAAAATAAAACTTAAAGCCAAAAAAAAAATACTAAAAAAGAAATATTAAAAGAGAGAGTAGAAAAAATTTAAGAGATCAAAAAAAGTCACGTTACATTTTATTGTTTTAACAATGCTGACAAGCAGCCGTGATTGGCTATCAAAAGACAACTGGGGTTTGTATAATAACTCCCCCCCCCCATAAACAATGGTGATAAATAGAAAAACAAATTAATTTATGTATGATTGATTAGATTTTGTTTTTGTTCTGTTTCTTTTTTTTTAATCAGGAAAAAATGCGATGAAAAAATAAATAAAAATTGTTCATATTAATTAAAAGTTTAAAATCGTATTATTTTGTTATTAGAAACTGTCTTGCCAGTCTAGCTGCGGACCAGTACAGAACTTCTATGGCCTGGTACCGGTCCGTGGCCTGGTGGTTGAAGACCACTGCATTAGAGTCCATCTTAAAAATATTAAATCAACCCATGTAGCTAAGAAATTCAGCACTGTTCTCTGGTAAAGAAATATATAAATAAATTAGTTCATATTGGGACTCTAATATATTTATATATTTGTTTCACAGAGGGCAATGCAGAATTTATTAGGACTTTAAATATTTATAGAAGTAAACAGAATATTGGTATGAGATAATTTATAATAACAAGAAAAATAGTTTACTGTTTAAGGCTTGAACTGCAACAAGGGAATATGCACATAAATGGAAAAATGTTTGGTGATTTAGTCTGCAAGTTGTGTAAGGAAGGCATAAAAAATATTAGGCATCTGTTAATTGAATGTAAATGCCTGAAAGCAGAAAAGATACAAATAATGAAGTTGTGGAAGAATAAATATAAACAAAGTGATTATATAAAAAGTGGGTTCTTGGTTTTTATGCTAGGTTTGGGAAAAGATAAGGGGGATTTAGATAGAAAGGTCATGGAGTTAATGGAGATTATGTTGTGGAAATGGAATGAAGCAGGATAGAGAAGAATATGGGAAAACTTAGGATGGGAAAGAGAAAGGGAAGTTAAAATGGCTAACAGGTTTCTCCGGACATAGCTGCTGAGAGATTCCTGACTCCATATAAGGAAAAGTCACAGTGCATCATCATATCACATCACATCTAATACATTTGCTACTAGAGGATGGTGCTGACTTTCTTAGCCATATGGAATGATTTAATATATATATATATATATGAAATATTGTGGAAAGAAACTAACCTTCACACATTCATTGTAATACAGACAATCAAATCTTCCAGTGATCTATCTAACAGATTAAATCTTTAAATAAACCAATTATTGATGGTGCTCTAATTTAGAGCTTGATTATAATACAGCCTGATTTTTAAATTGGCATATTACTTATATAAAACTTCAGATTATATATCACAAAGAAAATAGTTTTTTATTTTAACCATTATGTAACGATGACAATTCTAGACCATTTTCGGTTGCTCAGTTTCATGTTACTGCATGTTATGGAATTTTGGTTGTTAAATAACAGCTTTTTTAATTTTATTTTGATAGGTGATGCTAGTAGTCTGGCATACTCCAATGAAAGCAGGCTTCAACCCATTGATGTATGTTAGTTTTGTTCTTTGCAGATTATATAGATTTATTATTATTATTATTATTATTATTATTTTAAAGTAATAAAGTTTTTTTAGAACTAAAATCACGTTAATAATCAAAATTACTGCTTTTGTGATTAAGCAATCATTTAAAATTTATATTGAAATTATTAATTTAAAAAAAAAGCTGTTAAACTTCATAAATAAAATTATTTGATTAATTTTAGAGTAATGGATTTCGCAATTTAAATTATTTCCTCTACTTTGTACCTTTTTTTTAAAACAAACTATTTAAAAAATCGCAGATGCAAATATAATAACATCACTAATTTATTATCTGGCCTATAACTTTGATGTTGTTTCACTCTTTATAAATATATTTTATCTGTTTGCTTGTTTTTTCAATAAAAATTTATATTTGAATCTAAATATTGCATTAGCTTAAGTGTAATAAGAATGCGTAATAACTTAAAAAGTAATTCACAAACAGTATGAAAAATATTTAAATGTATGCATATTGTCTATACTAAACTTATTGTAATTAGAAATGACTTGAACTTGACTCTCAAATTCCCTACAGTTATTTATTTCTTTTTATATAACTGATACACCTGACCACATACATGTGAAAAAGATAGTTGATTTCCAATATACATATTTCATGGCGAATCTGCCGTCATCAGTTGGTCAGTTTGTACAAACTATTTTAATTAATCATAAGAAACTTTTTATTTTTTTAAATTAAAAATACTTTTTTCTTAAAGAGTATTTTTGACAGATCATAAAATAAAAATATATAAAAGAAAGACAAGTTATAATTATTACTAATTCCTAACTTATCTCTAAATTTTCCGTCTATTTTTTTTTTAACTATTGAATTATGATTATTTTTAAATTTATATTTAAAAAAAACAACAACATGTAAATTATGTAACTCGTATACACACACACACACCTGTGCAATGCGTGTATATACATACTGTTACAATATATATATATTGTAACCCGCCCCAACACCTATCCTACCTTTCCTATCAACAAATACCCGGTGTCCAATTCTATTGATAATAGAATAAACTACTAGTCTGATCTTGCTTTAAATGATTAATGAGACTCTTATAATGCTGTCCTACCATAGCTTAGCTCAGTGGGGACCACAGAGATCTATAAGGTGTAAAATGCATACTAAATATGGGAGAAAACATTATGACTTAATAGGAATAAAACATCTATTAAGTTTTAAAATAAATAAATAATTGAAATTGGTAAAGTTCACCCATTCAAATTAACAAATTATAGTTTAACCTCATCTCCTCCCATCATCTAAATGCATCAAACAACCTTTACTGTGTGATAAAATTAAATTAATAAAATAAAGATGTAATACTAATTAACTCTACTGTATGGTAAGTTAAAATTAAATGCAAAATAAAAATATAACACTACTTAACCTTTATTGTACTGTAATTTAAAATAAATGACTCAATTAATGTCTAACATGAGGGACTATCTCAGGAAATTAATTTATTGTATGGCTTAATTTTAAATCCATATTTTACAATAACTACTAATTACCATCACAAAAGTAATGATACAAATTAATAATTATTCTAATAAAATGGTAGTAGTTAGATAATGAAAGAAATAGGGTGAATTTTGATTTCAATTCATCATCTAATTAATAACTGAGTAATAAAATTTCCAGAGAATCATCAAGTAGTTAAGCATTTCATATAGTGTTTGGATCAAGAACACATCATCAGATCTGAACATATCACCATTAAATTTCTGGAATAGTGCAATCATATCATATTGGATATGTAAGTGTATGTGGATGTGTGGAAACATAGTACATGAATGCATGCTAAAGAAGAACTCTGAACAAGGTTTTTAAATAAATAAAATATTTATTACAAGATATAACTAAATAAATATTTTGCATTTCTAAAATTTTACACATTGGAAACCAGTAACCACTTAAACATACCAATATAGATAGTAATCAATATTTTTCACTGTTGTCAAGGCAACCTCTCTTCTTTTAATAATAAGAGTGGAAATCCACTCTTACAATGGTCCAATGAATATATATGGACACTTAAAGATTAACTTGACGACAGAGATTGAAATATTGACACAATGAAGTTGAAATAAACCTCTTTAAACACAAAATAAACATTTCCATGTAATGAAGACTAATAAAACAGTCAATTATAACATTACAAACTGAAATGCTTTTAAATTGCTCATATATTATTTAAATAATAAGTGAAATAATAATGCTTAAAGCTAAATGGGATAGTATGTAACCATTAGAAACCAGTAACCACTTAAACATACCAATATAGATAGTAATCAATATTTCTCACTGTTGTCAAGGAGATAGGTTGCCTTGAGAACAGTGAGGAATATTGATTACTATCTATATTGGTATGTTTAAGTGGTACAGAATTCCAATTAATCAATGTTTCTACATAAGTCTTTTTTAATATTTTCTATTTTCTCCTCTTACACTCTTGTTTCAATTGAAAAATTTCTAATGAATTGTGATCTTTTATTGCATCTATATAAAATCTTCATTAGAGGAGGATTTGAACCCAGATTTTTAAGCTCTCTTCAGTCATCCATTCTATTTTATACAACTGATACACATGATCACATACATGTGAAAAATATAAATGAACTCCAATATACATATTTTGTGTTGAACCAGCACTCATCAATTGGTCCAGGTCATCACCACCCACATATAATCGATGCTCAATTTATATTAAGATAGAAAATGTTCAAACTTTAATGGACAGACTTCAGTTTTCTCTACTCTCCAACTCTTCAACCATCCATATCATTGAAAATTTGATGATGACATATTCATATGGATGACGGAAGAATTGGAGAGTGGAGAAGATTGAAGCCTGTCCATTAAAGTTTTAAGATTTGCTATCTTAATATAAACCAAACACTCATTGTATATATGTGTGGTAGACTGTGATTTGGACCAACTGATGGGTGCTGGTTTAGTATGAAATAAACACATTAGAGTTCATTTAACCTTTTCACATGTATGTCATCATGTGTATCAGTTATGGAATGTCTGACTTCAAATCTTTTCAAATCACATTTATCTAAGAGAATATATACTATGCTTGTATTTAAACCGTGTAAAATATTCTTATAATGTTGGTTGTCTTTTTATTGATCTTATTTAAGTCTGATTCATCTTCAAAATGCTTTTATTTGTAAACACTCTTTGCCAGTTTAATTTTAAAATGTTTTCTATTTCTAAAAACTGAAGACATTGTCTTTTTTTTCTTTTTTTTCTCATGTGTCATAGCATCAGCTGGGAAGTGAACCTGCTAACCCAGGACAACTGCTTATAAAGCAGCTGTCACTGACCTCTCAACCACCAATGCTTGATATACATTGTCTTTTTAATATTTTTTGTTTCTTAATTTTACATTAACACATATCTTAGATTCCACATGCCATTAAAATGAATTAGTACTTTCTATGCTTCATTCTAGCTTGTCACAATATACTTTAAATTTTTTATTATCTTTATTTGAATGCTTTCCTGCACATGCTTTGGATTTTTTGAAAGAAAAAGACAAATCAAATCATATTATAACTAATTAGTTATTCTAAATTAAAGTTCTTGTTTGGAGAAAAAACTGTTTGATTTTTGCTTAGCATCATGCATTTATCTCTAGTGCTATTCACTGAGTTTTATTTTTTAATAAAAACTCATTAACTTATAATATAAGTCATCAGTTGAAAGAAAGTCTAAAGAGCTAAAAACAGACAAAACTCTCCATACAGTAGTACCACTCAGTGCAAGCCAGAGTAATCAATGGATACAAGAAGGTTTGTGCATAAAGTCTCTATGTAGTGCCTACTCATCCAATATCCCCAGACTTCATTTTAGCTTGTGGCTTTCATCAATGAGGAGTTTTAGATCTGAAAGCACTGCATCTAGTTTGGGGATAATGGATGAGTAGGCACTAGATAGGAATTTTATGCACAAACCATCTTGCATCCATTGATTACTCTGGCTTGCACTGAGTGGCACTACTATATGGAGAGTTTTACCTGTTTTAACATCTTGACCAAGCATAAGAAATAGCGATCATGTAAAAATCTGAAGATGTCAGTATTTTCCAATCAGTAGTAAAATCAAGGTAATTTAATCTAATCCCCACATGCTTGAAGGTTTAATTTTTTTGTTCTCTGGCTTTGATCTATTTACCAGATTACTTCAAGATTTTTGAATAGTACAAAAGTAAATTTTGTGAATAATTTATTAGAGATTGTGATAATTTTTACATTAATAATTGTAAAACAATTATTAAAAAACAAAAGTATATATGATTACACTTTTATTTTAGACATACATGTTTTATTTTTAAAGCAGAAATTTAATTTTAGCAATGGTAAAAAGAAAACAACAGCTGAATATGCTGGCCATAGCTTGAGAAACTGTTCATTAATGCTTTTATAACACAGTGGTAGAATGTTTTGAGAGATTCTAAAAATTATAAATGCAATTTTAAATTTTAAACTGAATTTCATAGATTTATCAGAGCTTCATATTTATTCATTCAATTTTAAAAATAAATTTCAATCAATGAAGTTTTCATTGATCTTTGGTGTTGTCTTTGCTGTCCACTGTCAAATGGTGAAAATGTCCATAGTTCTCATTATGTACTCTATTTTTTTTTTTAATATTTGCAAAATTCAAGTATATTTTTTTGTTTTTCATTTGTAAACAAACATATTTCTAACAAATTAAAACCAATTGATTGAATTCTAATATAGAATAATGGTTTAATATTAAAATCAAATGTTGAATGATCACAAAGCAAATGTTATTCTATTGGCAGGATAGTTGTACTTTTTCTGAAAATTTCACCAATCTAGGTCTCTCACTTTTTTAATTTTAACTTTAAACTCTTCCATAATAATGTTTATTATTACATTTTTATTTACCATTGTCAAACTCACTCCACTCACAACTTTGACACCATCCATCTTAGATAACTATAATAATGATTATTACTAATCATTTTCTAAACTAGAAATTATCTCTAGCAGTTTATGTCTGTGCTAGAGATAATCCCTAGTTTAGAAAATGATTAGTAATAATCATTATTGAATTTATCTAAGGTGGATGGTGGCAAAGTTGTGAGTGGAGTAAGTTTGACAATGATAAATAAAAATGTAACAATTTACTATAGATAAATACTCTTCATATAATAGAGATATATATGAGAGATAGTGACCTAGGCCAACTAATGAATGCTGGTTCAGCACAAAATGCATCTTGGGGGTCATTTGTCTTTTATTTTATCTTTATTTATATGAATTTAAAAAGAATGGGGAAGTATGGAGGTTGTTTAATATATCTTTAAATAATGCTTATTGTGTCTTATTAAAAGTCTCTGAACACGTGTATAAAATCAACGATGATTGGTCAATTATAAAATCCTATAAAATCCACGGTGATTGATCAATTATAAAATCCAATAAAATCCAAGGTGATTGGTCGATTATAAAATATTATAAAATTTACAGTGATTGATCGATTATGAAACATGTATGCATTGTTACTATATATAAAAAATCAAAATCGATAAAATTTAAATATAAAATGTACTTCATAAATTTAAATTCGATAAATAAAATTAATAAGATTTATAATAGGTGATACAGAATTATATATATACAGTTTTAAAAATAAAGAAAGCAAATATTTAAATCATTTTGTTATGCGCATTATTAGAATAAACATTTTATTATTACATTAAAATCATTTTAGAAGTTCAACAATAATTTATGTTTTGAAAATATAAAATAAACTAATCATTCATTTTGAAAGCAATTTTTCATAAAGATTTGTAAACAGTGTTAAAAATCACCAGAGAATTTTTAGTTTCCTTTATTGATAAATTGTTCACGCATTATTATAAATATGTAATACAATTTCAAAACTTATTATTACTAAAAGCGTAACAGAATTTTAACAATTCTATATATATAATGAAAAAATTAAATATGATTTTCGTGGAAGAAGAAACTTATCGTTTTCATTATAAAAATAAATCATGTGACCGTTAAAGAAATATTTCATCACTTTGTTATTAAAATATTATTAAGAAAAATTGAAAAATTAGCATATCATGCAAAATGTCATATAAATCAACTGTAGGATAAGCGGGTGATATATGATATGTATTTGTACATTATTAGATTGATAGATCATACAAAAACAGCTTTTTGTTTTGCCTATTTTTTCTTTGTTCTCACATTACCTTTTTTCAGCAGTTAAGATAGTCATATTTATCTATAAGTGGCTTCAGACATAGATATATCAGACGACATATAGGTTTAATAAATGTAAATATTTTTAATCAGAAGGAAATTACATCCTGTACATGTGCTGTTATATTATTTTAATATCTCATTGATGTTTTGTTGAGTCCCTAAAATACTTTTAATCTAAAGCACAAAATAGACTTTGAAAAGATAAGAGCAGACATGTTACCTTTTCAAATTCTTTAGCAGCCATCTTATCTTTTCAAGTCTCTATTTTATGTTTTCCCTTCTGATTACAACTAATTACAAATACTGTGCTATTAATAATTTGTAAAGCCATACTCATTACATACTCATTACTTAAGTAATATATATTAAGACTATAACCTTAAGACTATGTGCCTAAAATGCGACAGATGTCCCTATTGTCACATTTTAGGCACATAGTCTTAACGTTATAGCCTTAATATATATTAAATAATGTGCTAGTAAATTAAATGGAAAGTTACATAGATTCTAAAATTTCATAATATTAACAAGCAGTAGATTGAAAGATTTCACAATTGTTAATGGAATTGAATAAAGTTCATGGATGTAAAGTAATTAAAGAAGTCCTTCATGCTCTCATTTCAAAATTCTTTACATTAACCTAGATAATTAAATTTAGGTACAAATATAAAATAGCTACTCTTATCTTTTCAGAGTTTTTATCGTGAGCTTTGGTTTGAGAATATTCTTTATAAATAAAGGCAAAACTCTCCATACAGTAGTGCCACCCAGTGCCAATCAGAATAATCAATAGATGCCAGAGGTGGCACTACTGTATGGAGAGTTTTGCCTTTGTTAATGACAGATGTGGTAGCATAAGCAATGGTGATCATGTAATATTTTTTATACTTAACAAAACATCTTTGAGGTATTGAAACAATATAACAGCACATGTGTAGAGGGGGTAATTTCTTTCTGATTAAAATTACATAGAATACGGTGCCAGTAAATTAAATAGAAAGTTAAATGTAAATATTTTAAATACAATGTTAAATGTTTTCATGTAAAATTAACCAAACAACCAATTGAAACCAAGTAATTGCCAACTGAAATCATACCATGTAATAATAATATTATTATCTAACTTATGTATAAACTAAAAGATAATAAGAAAAAAATATTATTAAATGGAATAATCACAACTTTAAATATATATATATAGGTGAAACAATTTGTTTTATAATTGTTAATATTATACAACTCAGTGGAAAGTACTTACTGCTGTTTCAATTACATATTATTAGATGGTTTATTTCCATTTGCAATTGCAAGTTTTAATTGGTCGATTTTTTTAATTATATCATAGTTAATGTTTGTCTAATTAAATATATGGAGATTCCTGTTATACTTTCATTATTTACATATATTTATCATCATCATTTTCAACTATTACCGATCTACTATAGGATGGCCTTTCCAAGTTCAATCTATCTTCTCCAATCTCTAGCCTCCCTTTTCCACATCATTCCAGCAACATTTCCTTATTTCATCCATCCATCTCACATGTAGTCTCTTTCTAGGCCTTTTACAAAAGTTTGGAATCCAATTTAGCATACATTTGTAAAAATATTAAAATTATAATAAGTGTTTTCTAGATAATAAATTTGATTAAACGTTTTATGATGTGACCAAGATAATGAATCAATATTGATAGTCCAAGGTGAACAATGTGGTTTAAAAATTAATAGTTACGTTTTCTGATTTTTAGTTTAACTAAATGGCAGCTGTTTTTAACTTAGGACTCAAAATCTTAGATGAATAATAATTTTATTATGAGTGAAAATTAGAAGATTCACAAATTCATTGATATCCCACGTTTTACCTAAGCTTCTTCTCATATGTATATAAGGTATAAATTACAATATATGTTGGGTACTATAGATAATATGTAATAAAATGAATTTCACAAGAGTAGGTAGATAATTATCAATTATTATGGTATAAAACACTTTTTATTACTTAACCTAAACCAGGCTTTCGATAGGTGTATCTTTGCTAAAGCTTGACAAAAGTGAATATTAGTAAATACCTTAACAATTCTATAACATATAAATGTAAATTCTGATTATCATAAATTTGCATATTTGCATATGTAAATTGACTTAGCTGTTGGATATGTCATCAGATTAAATGATTAGTGCTTACTAAAAGGAATGCTATTGGTTCTTATATTTATAGAGTTCTTCCTGTTAATTATGTGCCATGCTTCTTTTACCTTTCGTTTTCTATTTTCATTTTATAGGCAAATAATTTTAGCATTACAAGGTTTAAAGGATGACCAGTGTTTTTCTCATGATCTACAAATGCTGATCTATACGCGCTGCTACATTTGCCTAAAAAAATAATAATAGAGAACTAAAAGGGAAAAAAGCATGGCACTTCATTAACTGTAAGAAGTCTATAAATATAGGAGCTAATATCATTCTTCTTAGCAAGTACTGGTCATTTAATCTGATGACATAGCCACTGCTAGGACAATTTACACACGTAAATATGCAAATCTATGATAATCAGTAACCAGTTTAATTTGTTTATATGCATGTGTAAATGCTAATGTATTTGCTAATATAGCCATTGTCAAGTCAATTTACACACGTAAATATGCAAATCTATGATAAACAGTAGCCAGTTTAACTTATGTTTATATGCATGTGGAAATACTAATGTATTTGATAATATTCACTTTAATCCTGCTTTGACAAAGATATATAGTACAGAAGGCCTGGCTTAGCAAAGTAATAAATATTGTTTTATACTAAAATTTATTACCGTAATAGTTGATAATTATCCACGTAAGTTTGTGGAATCCATTTCATTATATATATATATATATGTGTGTGTGTGTAATTTGATTTTGTATGAAGCTAGACGTTCAACAAATGTAAATTACATAATAATATCCAAAGCTTACCAATATTAGGAATCTTTAATCTGTTGTCAAGGAAACCGCTATAAAAAGGCTACCTTTTATTTATAGAAGTCACTTTGATAACAGATTGGATATTCCTGGTGTTGACGATCTTGGACAATTATTATGTGATAATATTAAAAATTTTATAATAACTACGATATAAACATTGAAATTATAAAAGATGTCTGTTTTTTTTTTTGTATTAAACTAGAGTATATGATCTGTTATAATTGAACTAGGTAATAACCAATTTAAATTTGATTATAATTTTAATGTTTATATTTTGAATCTATAAAAATATTTATTTTATATTTATATAGTATATACTTATACATCACATATTTCTGAAAGTTTCTTGAAATGTTTGTTATGGGTAAGATTGAATATGTTGGAAGTTTCACTAAACGGAAGAATCTTGTCTGTTTTTCGGACAATAATTTTAAAGTTTGAAACGTGATTCTCTCTGCTTGGAAAAATACTGTCACTAGATTGTAGAGCTTCTTAAGCAATAAAGAGCTTTTATGTAGTGAAAACAGCCCAATAATAATAATAATAATAATAATAATAATTTTTTTATTTTATTTATTTATTCATTATGAAGCAAACAATAAATGTATAATACAGTGAGATAAATTCCATACAAGAAAAATCTTGTGTGAGGAATTTAAATGTAACAACTAAAAACACTAATAAAATACAAAAAAAAAAGTATAAATATAACATAAAATATTAAAATCACACAGATATTGCATTTTGCAATTCAATCACAGTAGTAAATAATTACAACATAATATACAATATAAACAAAAAAATAAAATAAAATAAAACTAATGCTTAGCATAATATAACCAGTGCCATAAATGCTTTTTAAAAATCAAATAAGATAGTATATTAAATTCACAGAACAATCTCTTATAAATACATATTAAATAATTTAAGACCATTATAACTAAATTGCTTCCTACTGGATGTTTTAAGAAAATTAGGTAAAGCTAGCTGATATTTAGTAGATAAACGAGTATTTACTAAAAAAAAAATAAAATACAAAAAAAAAAAGTATAAATATAACATAAAATATTAAAATTATACAGATATTACATAATAATAATAATAATAACAACAACAACAACAACAACAATAATAATAATAATAATAATAATGTAAACAAATAAAAATATTTTGATCAACTTTTGAAGAACTTATTTATTTAGAGTAAGTTTTTTTAAAAAAGTTTAATTATTAACAAAATACCATAAATGAACTAATAGAGATTCCAACCCAGCGATAAAATCGCTAATGTCTTTATTAAATCCTTCAATTCTTTAATTAAAACTATAAATTTGGAATTTATTCATTACAAATTTGTTGTTTTGTGTTTGCCAACATTTATATAAGTCAGTGATTTATTAAATTTTAATTGTAAAGTAGATAATCACAACAACCATAATTTGCCTTGAATCTGCTGTTCCGATTGCAGAAAATCATATGTTAAATTACTGAAAAAAAGATTTTTTTTTTTGGAATATCATAAAATTTCGATTTTTTACACTATAATTTTTCAGTTATAGATTTTTCATTGAACAACCGATAAGATTTTTGATTTGAAATAGGTCTTAGATGGTAAAATTATACCATAAGTTACTGGCAAATACAACCTTTTAACAGATTATTATTCAATTGTTAGTAATTTCTTTTTTTCTGAGGCAACGTAATATCTGATAAAATGAAAATACACACAGAACATATAGTTTATAAATAACATACTTTCACTATAATCACACCACTGATGCCATGAATATGATATAATAAAAATATAGTGAAAGCATGCTAGACAGTAATAAAGCTAAATGTTTTTAAAAACTATCTATTTTATCAGATATTAACAGATTATTATATATTTTTGGTGATATAACTTTTGTTGTGATACAAGGATTATGTAACAGATTATTATATATTTTTGGTGATATAACTTTTGTTGTGATTCAAGGATTATGTGGCAAATGTTTTCCTTTAACTAGTATATCGAATGGGTGCTGCCTTTAGATTTTGATGGAGACATCGATTTTGATGGAGTTTATGGAACTTGTTGTACAAAAAAAAAAAGACTATGATTACTAATTATAGTTCTTGAAAACTTTTAAAATATGGAGAATTCCATATTATGTATGTGTTTTCAAGAAATATAAAGACTGGTGAAGTTGTTCACCTTTATCTTAAGGATCTTTCTATTTTTGCAAATTTAAAATAAAGGGGATATTTAAGATTGCAGTAATTATCACGGAATATACTATTGCTAACATCATATTTATTCAAAAAGTTAACCCCAGTGATAGACGACACATTATTAGAGATGTAATATGGTTTAAGGTAAGTCAGAAGAAATGTCCTTAGTTTTATTCTGTAGCTTAATTCTAGTTACAGATGAATGATTACCAGATCCTCAAAATAATTTTAGAGAAGGAACAAGATCAATAGCCATGATTTTATCCAGTAGGTTGAATTTCCATCTTAAATGCATGCTTGTCAGAAATTTAGTTAGATTTAAAAGAACCAGGAAGTATTAAAGACTTAATGTCTTTGTAGGAGATCGCATGTAATCATAGATGATCGGTTACCGATTGCATAATGTAATTTTAAAGCACAAAGCCATGGTCAGGGGTTTGGGGAGGAGTTCCTGACAGAGATATATTAAGTGCTGGATTTGGCTAAGCATTTATCACAAAGCTTGTAGAGGAATTGGCAATCCTCATTGTTTTTTAACTTACAAGCTTAAGAGATAGGGTCATGTGATCTATAATTCTTATTTTGCCTATGATATATATTATATTGTCAAAAATGCAAAACAAGGAAGTGATTTGCATATTGCTTTTATTGTTTTTGTCAATGCAGTGACATTATCTAATTGAACATGTCTATGGAAATGGATGAAGTTAGTTGACCCATCCCACAAAAATGTTTATATTATACCGTTTATACATGATGTAAAAAGAGGAAATTTTATTACATTTAAGACGAAAATTTGGAAATATTTAAAATATATACTTGATACAACTTTAGTTTTTTATTTTTATAACAGGGGTCTCAGAAATGATTGGAAATAGCTTCATGAATCAGGAATCAAGATATGATACAGGTTTAATAATAGAATTTTAAAATTTAAATCGATTAAAAGCAAAAACCAAAATTTTATTATGCTATTGTGCTATTTTTCACAATTCAAAATAGGATCTATCTAATACTCTTATGGTTTTAAATGTAACGTATAGATTTGGGTTTAATTAATATTTAATCTTCATACAAGGCAGGTTCTTTATCGGCTAGTGATGGAAGAAAAATCCTCAATAACTTTAAGCTTGGATAGTTAGGAACTTCAGATTGTTAGACAATTTTAATACCTTAGTCCTTTTATTTGTGAAATAGACTTATATAATGAGGTGCAGGCAGATTTCAAGGTGCTTCTAATGTTTTTAGTAATTTAAAAATAGGATATTTCCAATCGTAATACAACAACCACTACAACTGAATATTTCATCCAATTTGTTGTAAGTAATATTAAATTCGTTAATCACGTGATCAAAATATTTTGTTCAGTAAAATATAGGAATAAGGTAGAGGAAGATAATGGTGAATTAAAAATCAAGCTTGAATCTAAGGCTTTTTTAAATCAAATTATCTTCTGTAAATTATTTAAACTGAAAGTAGATCTTGCATTTACACAAAGGTTAAATTCTCCATACAGTAGCATCACTAAGTGCAAGCCAGAGTAATCAATGAATAAAAGAAGGTTTGTGCATAAAACCCTCATCTTGTACCTATTCATCCAATATCCCCAGAATAGTTTCTAGCTTGTGGCTTTCATCAATGAGGAGCCTTAGATCTGAGAGCTGTGCACCTAGATCTTAGGATCTAGTGCAACAGTCCAGCAGCCATCTTTTACCTTATTAGTTAACTATAAAGCTTTGAATCCCAAATGAAAAACAATGTTTTCACTTCAAGCTCATTAGCTTTTATAATGGTGTAAATCTGAACTTAATTCAGCATCCATACTTTTTGGTGTCTTTAATAATCACACTCACCATAATCCTATTATGCAGGATTGGTATTAAACCATTAAACATCACATGATCACTTTAATCTCTGCATTATGGTTCTGAATTGTTGCGATTTTTTTGAACAAAAACCTGTCTTCTATTATAATTATATCAATAAATAAGTTTACAGTTCTTTAAATATATAATGCTAAAATATTTGAAATACAGGCACTCGTCACATACCTGGAGCCTAATTGTAAATATAGGGGATTTGAACTCAGACTTTCAAGCACCCTTCAACTATCTATTCTATTTCATACCACTGATATACATGATCACATTCATGTAGAAAAGGTAAGTAATCACCAATATACTATTTCATGCTAAACCAGCACTCATCAGTTGCTCGTGTTTCATCTCCCACACACACGTATAATCAATGCTTAGTTTATATTAGCATAGCAAATCCTCATATTTTAATGACAGGCTTCAATCCACTCCAACCTCCAACTCTTCAGCCATCCATACCATTGAAAATCTGATGATGGAAAGTCCAAATCCAATGCTGATGCCAATATTATTCCTTGAAAATCTGAGTTCAAAGCCCCTATATTTATAATGCTAAAGATATAAATCTATTTCATAGAACAAGCAACTTCCAAATAATTTATTAGGACAGTTTATACACAATATACAATCATTTAATTACACCTGTAAATAACACCCATTATTCGTTATATCAATAACAATCTATTTTGCCAGATATCTCGATATAACAAAAGGTGAACATTGTTTATAGGTTTATTTAAAATGATTCATTTAAGATCTTGTTTGAAAATTGTCTTAGCAAGGTAATTGGACTTGTTTGTTCCATGAAATAGGTTTATGATGTATAATTTATTTAGGATATTTTGATTATGAAAGCTATTAGATTTAACTTGTTTTTAAAATCTTCGAATCTCGCACGTATTATTTTTGAATATTATTGGACAAAATGTTTCGTTTATATAACTCATAAATTTTTAAATAAGGTAATTAAAACATGTTCAAATTAGTGTAAATAGTCTCCTAAGTATGAAGAGATGTGAAAGTTCTGAAACAATCCATGAAGTGTCTGCATGAATATATTCAAAATGTACATTCACAGCTTTTATTCGTGAAAATCTTCAATATAATATATATAATATTTAGATATCTTACAGTAAGTTTTTAATCAAACTTTGCTTTCAAAAGTCAAATCCCAAATGTGAAACTAAAAAGGATTTTGTATATTAATCTCTAAAGCAAACGACTTTTAGGCTTAAATGCAATAATAAACCATTCTCTTATTACTTCCATGTTGTTAGAAATTCTTGTTTTCCGACACATGCAATATTTATCTAACTTTTAATATAGTCTTTAAAAATTGTTTCAGTTAATTTATATATGTATGTGTGAGTGCGTGATCGCGCTATTATATGCGGGTTATTTGTAGTTAATTTTATCTAATATAAATTGGAGCAATGAATTGTTAATTTTAAATAAGCATCTTAATGATGAAACAGTTTTATCACAGAACACAATGTATGTTTTCCATACGCTAAAATAAATTACGATAAATGGGTGATAAACAGCAACGCAGCAGCAAGCTATCATACTGCTAATCAATATTTAATATTCAGTTTTAGGGTTTTCAAACTATCTTACATCAAAAAAGTAGCATAAATACAGTGTTTGTCATGCGCACGCACACACACACATATATATATATGTAATAAATAATTTAGAGTTTTATATACACACACATATATGTATGTTATATAATGAGTGTTAACAGCTCTTAAGCTTTTTCAAATATTCTTATCCCAAGACCAATTTCTAGCTGAAGGCTGTCATCATTGAGACACTAGAATATTCAGACATTATATCTAAAAATACTAGTTCAAGTCCAGCATTTATTTAATAGTTAACTATTAAGTAGAAAATCTGAAATTTTCAGACATATATCGTCAATTCAGTTATCTGACTTAAATAGCCATACAGGACTGAACTAAGTTCAGATACACCATATATTAATAGCTTTAGCAATATGGCATTACCAAAGCCTGAAGAGAAAAACTATAATTGCAAGGAAATCAAGTCATACATCATGTGACTTAATTTAATAAGTTTGTATTACAAATGTTATATAATGAGCATTAATAGCTCTTAACTCCGAATATCCTTATCCCCACATCCAGAAAAGCTTGATAAGAGCTTTTAACTTTCATTATATAACATTTGTAATACAAGCTTATTAAATTAAGTCACATGATGTATGACTTAATTTCCTTGCAATTATAGTTTTGCTCTTGAAGCTTTGGTGATATTACATTGCTAAAGCTTTTAATATTTGGTGTATCTAAACTTAGTTCAGTCCTATATGGCTATTTAAGTTAGATAGCTGGATTTGAAGACATATAGATGGCTGAAAATTTTAGATTTTCTATGTAATAGTTAAATAAATGCTGGACTTGGGCTGGTATTTTTCGATCTAATGTCTGAATATTCTAGCGCCTCACTGGCAACATGGTCTGGGGATAGGGATATCCAAAAAAGCTTGTTAAGAGCTATTAATGCGCATTATATAACATTTGTAATACAAGCTTATTAAATTAAGTCATGTGATGCATGCCTTTATTTCTTTGCAATATATATATAATCTTGTGGGAAGAAAACAACAATTTTCATCAATAAGTGTTTTAAAAGCATAAGTGGACTATTGACCATGCTTAAATCAGGGCTTGATCTTATTTTTAACTACATGCAGCTTTGCATCATATTAGTTTGATCTCTAAATTATTTATTCCATATATTCAAACTAATATGATTCTAAGTTGTGGGTAGTTAAAATTGAAGAGCTTTCTCTTCTCTGTGATACATAAACTAAATAGGTGCAAATAATTTGCCAATTGAAATATTAGACTCACTATAAGATCAAATCCTGATTTAAGCATGATAATAAGGGTTGGTTTATATAAGAAGGGGCAATAAGGATAAGTGGTCACATATGGTTTTAAAACAATTATTGACAAGAGAGTACATAACAATTTAATATCATTTTAATAGTGCATATATATAAAGAACGTATGGAGTGGACATTAGGAATTTGCCCTGCTCGGTTCCTTTAAGGCCTCCAAGAGGAATCAAAGGGTCTCCTTTCAGTTAATAGCAAATTCCATACGTTCTTGTCGTTGCAGCTGTTATTACTATATGTTTATTCATATAGTATACGAACATGGATGGGCTGCTCACCAACATGCATTAGCCAGCGTGGTGAGTTTATTGGCTTTTTACCTCTGAGTTTAAGATCAAGAAACACCATGGTCTTTCTTCTCAGTGCCTGATAAGGCAGAATGAATGTTTGTGTAAATGATAAAGATTTTTCCCAATTATACAATTATGACAGACAAAAATAAAGCATGGCCCTTAATCCCAGGAGGCTGTAAAGTCACCAACCAAGGCAGCGAGCGGTTGGTGGCCGAAGGCGGAGGGTGCTAAGAATATCCTGGAGGCGGACCCAGGCTGCCATTTGATGACGACTTTTTATTTAGGTACTTACAACTGCAGATCACTTTCAAGTGAAGGAAGATTGCAAGAATTAGAAGAAGAACTCTCTTATATTAAATGGGATATTATTGGACTTTGTGAAGTTAGAGGAAAAGGTGAAGAGACAATTGATTTAAAAAGTGGACATATGCTCTATTATAAAGGCACAAATATTGGAAATACAAGTGGAGTAGGATTCATTATAAATAAAAAGTGGAAGAACAATATTGTGGAGATTGATGGTGTATCAGACAGAGTGGCAAGATTAGTTATACAACTTAATAGCAGATATCAAATGCAGATAATTCAGGTTTATGCCCCAACAAGTTCTCACAGTGATGAAGTAGTAGAAGATTTTTATATGGATGTACAAAAGGCTTTTGATCAGAGTAAACAACATTTTAAAATTGTTATGGGAGATTTTAATGCTAGAATTGGTAAACAAATGAAAGATGAAAGTGTTGTAGGTAATTTTGGTTATGGTAATAGAAATGAGAGAGGACATAGACTTGTGGAGTTTGCAGAGAAGGAAAAACTTTATATTATGAATTCTTTTTTTGAGAAAAATGTTAGAAGGAAATGGACATGGAAGCATCCAAATGAAGGTACAGCAGAATTGGATTATATTTTGACTAACAGGAAATACATATTTCAAGATTGTAATGTTCTTAATAAATTTAACACAGGAAGTGATCATCGATTAGTAAGGGGTAAGATACATGTTAATGTAAAACTAGAGAGACAAAAATTATTAAGAAAAACTATATTTACAGTTGATATTCCTAATCTTCAGAAACATTCTAATGAATTTAAATTAGAACTTACAAATCGGTTTCAAGTATTAGTAGATTTTGAACATGATTCAGATTTGAATGAAATTAATATGAAAATAACTGATACACTTTTAAAAACTGCAACAAAGATAGCTGGTAGAAAAAAGCAGCAGTTGACTAATAAAATTTCTACTGAGACTAGAGAACTTATGAAGAAAAGAAGGAATATGAAGATATGCAAGAATGATGCATTAAAAAGAATTGAATATCTCGAATTTTGTAAAATGGTGCGGAAAAGAGTTGAAAATGATATAAGAAAGTATAACTGTGAATTAGCAAGAAAAGCTGTAGAAGAAAATAAAAGTCTTAAGAATGTAAAACAACATTTTGGTATTGGTAGGAAATTTATATCTGCAATAAGGAAAAAAGATGGAATTATTACTAAAAAGAGGGATGACATTATGAAATTGGTAGAAGATTTTTATCGAGAATTATATAGTAATAAAGAACAAGTACCTCCTATATCTATTACATCTTCCGAATTGCCCAGAATTTTAAATGAAGAAGTGAGAAATGCAATTAAATGTATGAAAAAAAGAAAGGCTCCAGGTAATGATGGAATTATAATTGATATATTAAAAGAAGCAGGTGAAGAAACAGAAAAAATATTAGCAAAGTTATATACCAAATGTCTAAATGATAAAGATGTACCGGATGATTGGAAGAATGTAGTAATAATATTAATATTTAAAAAAGGTGATAAAGAAGATATTAGAAATTACAGACCTATCAGCCTTTTATCAGTTTTATATAAAATTTTTACCAATATAATTACAACTCGTCTACAGAGAACCTTGGATTTTCACCAACCAAGAGAACAAGCTGGATTTAAAAGTGGTTTTAGTACAGTAGATCATATTCAAGTATTGAGAGAAGTTATAGAAAGGACAAATGAATATGAGTTGTCATTGTGTTTTGGATTTGTAGATTATGAAAAGGCATTTGATTCTATAAACATTTCTTCAGTGATTAAAGCATTGGATCATCAAGGTATAGATCCAGGATATTGTCATATTTTAAAGAATATTTATAAAAATGCAACAGCAACAATTAGATTACATAATGATACTGGGAAAGTCAACATTGAGAAAGGTGTAAGACAAGGTGACTCCATATCTCCAAAACTTTTTACAGCAGTGCTGCAAGAAGTATTTTGTGGATTAAAATGGGAAACTAAAGGAGTGAAAGTAAATGGAGATTATTTAAGTCATTTAGATTTCGCAGATGATGTAGTTGTTTTTGCAAATAATGCTTCCGAGCTGCAGGAAATGTTGCAGGAGTTATCAGATGAAAGTAGGAAAGTAGGACTAAAGATAAATGTTAAAAAGACTAAAGTAATGTTTAATCGATTTGCTCAAAATATGAAAATAAAGATTGATTATGATGAATTAGAAGAAGTTAAGAGTTACAAATACCTTGGTCAGATTATTAATACAGATGGAAACATAATAGAGGAAATTAATCATAGAATTAAACTTGGTTGGAGTGCTTTTGGTAGAAATAACTTGATATTAAAAGGAAATATGCCTATGTGTTTGAAAAGAAAGGTTTTTAACAAATGTGTTTTACCAGTTCTTACTTATGGATCTGAGACTTGGACACTTAATAGAAGATCAATACAGAGACTTCAGACCACTCAAAGAAGTATGGAGAGATGTATGTTGGGAGTAACAAGAAGAGATCGAAAACCCAATGTATGGGTAAGAGAACAAACAGGTGTTACTGACCTCATTGAAAAAATTAAAAGATTGAAGTGGAATTGGGCTGGACATATTGTTAGAAGAGATGATAATAGATGGACAATTGAAATTTTAAACTGGATTCCAAGAGATTGTAAAAGACCTAGAAGGAGACCACATGTAACATGGATGGATGAAATAAGAAAATGTGTAGGGGTGATGTGGAGAAGAGAAGCTAAAGATCGGAGAAGATGGATTAAACTTGGAGAGACCTTCATCCTGCAGTGGATTGATAATGGTTGATAATGATGATGATGATGATATATAAAGAGGTTTCCTTGACAACAGTTTGAAATTGTTGATTGTTATTGATATTGGGATTGTTTAAGTGTTGATTGGTTTTTAATGAATATAGGTAAAAATAAAGTAACCTCAAGGACAAAGACTTCTCTTAATAAACAGTACTGCTTAACATACTTTTTATTTTTACTTTGTCTTTTTGCTAATTAATATTGGATGATTATTTGATTGGATATGACCAGCTATCTGAAAAAATAATCATAAGCTTGAAATCTAAAAAAAATCATGTTTTACTTAGTTCGGTTTCAAACTAGTTTGCAAGCATGGTAGACTAATGTACTATCATTACATCCTAAGGATAAATTATGAATATATATGTTGATACAAAGATTTTCACGGGTCGCATATATAAAAGACATATTTTGAACCCGTAAAATATGTCTTTTATATATATATATATATGACTGTAATTGGTATTTTAAATCTAATGCTTGAATATTAGCACCTCATTGAGGAATCCAGAAGCAGAAACCGTTCTGGGATTGGAGGTATTCTGAAAAGCTTGTTAAAAACTATTGGAAATCTCATTAGATCATTTATGACAGTGTGTAATACATAATAAAGCCACTATATACTTTAGTAATATGGTATATTTATTATATATATGCCACTAATTATAAAATACTCTTTTCTCCTCTCTATCTTTTTCTTTCTATCTATCTATCTATCTATCTATCTATCTATCTGTCTGTCTGTCTGTCTGTCTGTCTGTCTGTCTGTCTGTCTGTCTGTCTGTCTGTCTGTCTGTCTGTCTGTCTGTCTGTCTGTCTGTCTGTCTGTCTGTCTGTCTGTCTGTCTGTCTGTCTGTCTGTCTGTCTGTCTGTCTGTCTGTCTGTCTGTCTGTCTGTCTGTCTGTCTGTCTGTCTGTCTGTCTGTCTGTCTGTCTGTCTGTCTGTCTGTCTGTCTGTCTGTCTGTCTGTCTGTCTGTCTGTCTGTCTGTCTGTCTGTCTGTCTGTCTGTCTGTCTGTCTGTCTGTCTGTCTGTCTGTCTGTCTGTCTGTCTGTCTGTCTGTCTGTCTGTCTGTCTGTCTGTCTGTCTGTCTGTCTGTCTGTCTGTCTGTCTGTCTGTCTGTCTGTCTGTCTGTCTGTCTATCTATCTATCTATCTATCTATCTATCTATCTATCTATCTATCTATCTATCTATCTATCTATCTATCTATCTATCTATCTATCTATCTATCTATCTATCTATCTATCTATCTATCTATCTATCTATCTATCTATCTATCTATCTATCTATCTATCTATCTATCTATCTATCTATCTATCTATCTATCTATCTATCTATCTATCTATCTATCTATCTATCTATCTATCTATCTATCTATCTATCTATCTATCTATCTATCTATCTATCTATCTATCTATCTATCTATCTATCTATCTATCTATCTATCTATCTATCTATCTATCTATCTATCTATCTATCTATCTATCTATCTATCTATCTATCTATCTATCTATCTATCTATCTATCTATCTATCTATCTATCTATCTATCTATCTATCTATCTATCTATCTATCTATCTATCTATCTATCTATCTATCTATCTATCTATCTATCTATCTATCTATCTATCTATCTATCTATCTATCTATCTATCTATCTATCTATCTATCTATCTATCTATCTATCTATCTATCTATCTATCTATCTATCTATCTATCTATCTATCTATCTATCTATCTATCTATCTATCTATCTATCTATCTATCTATCTATCTATCTATCTATCTATCTATCTATCTATCTATCTATCTATCTATCTATCTATCTAATAATATACAGTGCTACATATTTATATGTAATGTTTTCAAGATTAATTCATATAAATGAATAACCCTCCATTGTCAGCAAATGACAATACATTTTAAAGTTAAAAGACATTCTTATTTGACATCTTCCTTCTTCATATGTTAAGAAAATTGTCTACAGTGCTTTTACTAGAAGGAATCAATTTTTTTGTGAGTCAGAAATTTATTTTTAAATATTTTAAAACCTGATTGAAATATGTATCTGGCAGTTATGAAATCTCTTTCATTTTTGATCTTACCAATGGTGATTAAATTTTTAATATTATGTGATAAATAATTACCTACAGTGCTAGATAACACTCTGATTGATTAAAAAAATCACCCCTTCCAGAAAAAGTATTTCCCTTGATATGAGAAAAAAGTTAAAAACATATCTCTTTTGACTTTAAAATATATTGTCATTTGCTGACACTAGAGGGCTATTCAATTATATTGCAATATTTGGAAACAGTTAATTTCAAAAACATTGCATATAAAATTTAGCAATGTAGATTATTATTTATCACATAATACTAAAATTTAAATCATCATTAATAATATTAAAAATGGAAAACAATTATAATTATCATATATATTGAAACAGATATTCTGTTCCTCATATAAATATTCAAAAGACCCCCCTTCCCCATTTAAAAACGTCTAGCGTGATTCAGTCTAATTGGGAACGCAATAAATTTTGATTTGTTTAAAAAAAAAAATCATATTTTTAATTTTGAGATTGATGAATTTGAATAAAATGTTATATCGTCTTATTTTACTTTTTTTTTTTATCTGTCTCAATAAAAAAAAAAGAAATTAATTATCCAATCATTAAAAAGAAAGAAAAAAGATACTTGAGTTAAACTGAGGCAGTATTCAAATTAGGCACGTTGTGAAAAAAAAAGAACTTTCGTCTTACACAGAGAAGCAGAACATATTGAATTTTTTTTTTTAAAAAAAAAAGTGTATTACTTAATTCTTTTGACAAATTAAAATATAACTTTAACTAAACGTGAAAATGGAAAAAGAAAACTTTGCTAGAGGAATTATAATGTCAATGGGGTAATTTAGCGGCTTCATTCTCTCCACGCTGTGCCATGACTTTCCATCGATGAAATAACCCGCCTTCTTTTGAATAAACTAGACTGCAAAACTGGAAGGTAAATTTTATAAAATATTAAAACATATTTATCATACGTTATAAAGTGGAATTATGAAATAATTACATAGAATTTGTTTTGTAAAATATTAAAACATATTTATCATACGTTATAAAGTGGAATTATGAAATAATTACATAGAATTTGTTTTGTAAAATATTAAGACATGTTTATCATACGTTATAAAATGAAGTTATGAAATAGTTATACGCAAATTTATTTATAAAAATATTTGAACGTATTTACTATATAAGTTAGAAATGCTTTAATTACTAAATGATAAATGCTCCACAAGCCAAACAGAGTTTATGTATATGAATATAGTTTTATATTTGGCTAAATTATAAATGCCTCAATTATCAAACGATAAATGCTCTACAAACCAAGAATTGCTGAGTTCAAATGTCTACCAATCAGTAATAATTAGTAAAATGATGAAATGCTGTATAAATCATAAATACTTGACTGCTTCTAAGCTTCTTATAATGTAACAGAGTTTATGTGTAAGAATATACTTCTATATTTGGCTAAATTATAAATGCCTCAATTATCAAATGATAAATGCTCTACAAACCAAGAATTGTTGAGTTCAAATGTCTACCAATCGGTAATAATTAATAAAATGATGAAATGCTGTATAAATTATAAATACTTGACTGCTTCTAAGCTTCTTATAATGTAATAGAGTTTATGTATAAGAATATACTTTTATATTTGACTAAATTATAAATGCTTTAATTACCAAATGATGAATACTCCACAAACCAAGAATTGCTGAATTTAAATGTTTACCAATCAGTAATAATTCATAAGATAATGAAATGTTATATAAATCATAAATGCTTAACTGCTACCAGGCTTCTTCTCATAAAGGAATACAAAAATAAACTATTGTTGAATTGGAATATTTCCAAGCTTTTCCTCATAAATGAATTCAAAATGAACTATTGTTGAATTAGAATATTTCCAAGCTTCTTCTCATAAACGGATTCAAAATGAATTATTGTTAAATTAGAATATTTTCAAGCTTTTTCTCATAAATGAATTCAAAATGAATTATTGTTGAATTAGAATATTTCCAAGCTTCTTCTCATAAATGGATTCAAAATGAATTATTGTTAAATTAGAATATTTCTAAACTTCTTCTCATAAATGGATTCAAAATGAATTATTGTTGAATTAGAATATTTCCAAGCTTCTTCTCATAAATGGATTCAAAATGAATTATTGTTAAATTAGAATAATTCCAAGCTTCTTCTCATAAATGAATTCAAAATGAACTATTGTTGAATTAGAACGTTTCCAAGCTTCTTCTAATAAATGGATTCAAAATGAACTATTATTGAATTGACTATTTCCAAGCTTTTTCTCATAATTGAATTTGTAAATGAACTATTGATAAAAAAAAAGGAACTGCTTCTAACTCTTTTATAAGTAAAATAAAAATGAGTTATCATGTGGATAGAAGTGAATTTCGTTAGAAATTGCAAATTAATTGTTATTTAATAAATTTTTTTTGTTACTAAAAACTAAATTGGTTATCCAGTTGTTCAGTTTTGTTTGTTTTATCGCATCACTCACCAATTATAGCACTGGTTCATGAGAATCTCATGCATTCCTGAGCTACGTCTGACATAACTAGACCCAGGCCAGTCAGGTTGTAGTAAGACGGAACTCTAATGGCGCTGTTTGGAAAACCAAACATATAAATGTTTAGATGTTCACAGTCTCTATAGTACCACATCCTCTGATGAGCAGGAAATATTGTTGTAGGAGGCATTAACATCTGCATTAGGAATGTCAATTGATAGTTCCTTCCTACAGCATGCTCATCAGAAAATAATTACAACTGATGTGATAAAAGGGTTGTACGCGGGTCCGGTTTATAAATATTTAAAAATAAAATTCTGATTAATTAAAAATTCATATCTATTATCAAAAGATTTGTAGACAATCCTCCTGATATATAAAAGAGAAAGTGTTAAAGAGATATCTCTTTAACTTTAAAATCTACTGCCATTTTCTGACACTAGAGGGCTATTCACATATAGTTATTGCAATAAGTTAATCCCAAAATCATTATATGTATAAAAAATTCTATAAGTTCATTTAAATCGTAAATGCTATAAATGACATTCACTGCCATTTAGCATTTGGCTCTGCATATAATAAGAAGTCAGATCTTCCTAAGTTCTCTTTGGTCATAAAAAAGATTTCCAGGAATAAGCAAAGCAGGAGGAGTGAATATTTATCAACACAAATATTTATTTATTATAAAATAATTATTAAATAGATTAATTTTTATTTAACAAAGTAAAAAAATTTCAGCTTAATTTAAAACTTCATAAGAAACATTTAAACAATAAATATATAAATAAAAGTAATCACAACTGGCATATTATATTGAAGCAGAATCTGTTGCACACATTCAGCTTCACTCTCTAATAATGTTTGAAACCACCAAACATGGATTCAAACCTAACCATTTAATTATAGACCACTGGGGAGTGAAGGTATACCAATGCGCGTGGTTGTTTATGTATTTGTAAACTTTAAATTCATTTAACATTAGTATGCATAAAAACAGTTATATATTTTCATTACGGTAAACAATCGTGCGTATGTGTGTGTAACAGATCAATTTTAATAATTTAAAGCGTTGCATAATGTATATTTTATTTATACATATATTTTCATAGAGAGAAAGTTCGAGAGGGGAATGTAAAATTAGTAAATAAAAGACTTACCGTCTTCCAAATTATAAAAGAAATTTGTTTTATTGTAATATAGATTGATTTAGCATCATGATTAGTTAACGTTGATTCCGCAGGTCTATTTTCAGCCTAAAGTAGATCAAAACCAACTCTCGAACTTAATCTCGTTTATAGTCCAAAATAAGCTGTATCATTGTAGTTATTAAAACATCCGGGAATTACCCAGCGGCGGTGATAACGAGTATAAATACAACCACATTTTCTAACTAAAAGGAGGAGTCATGTCATTTTTCTAACGCATTGCTAAGGGGAAGCCACACCCCTTGGAACGGCAACATGACGGGCTAATAAACATAGATTTGCTTCCCCGGATCTCTCCAAAAATCTAACCGATGCCTAAATACTCGGAAACCATCGTTCATAAATTACTGCCAAAATGAACTTAATATTGAATAAAGAATGGACCGAAACCTTAATTTCATCAATTTGTCATAAATTAATTCCTTTATCAAACATGGAACCAACACGTGCGCACCCGGCTGGAAATTCATCGGAAAGAAAGGTAATTCCTTGCCGTATAAACGAACTTTCATCTTAATAACCTTTTCTATTGTAAAATATAAATGTAAACATTTCTAGTTCTGAAATTTCTCCTAATGTAAAAATGTAATTACTTATTTCGTGATCGGTAATGCTAAGCCGATTAACTGCCTAAATAATGACCTCTTTTCTTTGTTTTATTATTTCTGTTTGTTATATATTTAAACTGTAATTCTCACTTTCTAAACTCGATTGCTAGGTTCTCACTCTCCTTGTATTTTTATTTTAATGCGGCAATGTTTATTTAATATTATGCAAATCATATCAATTTTTAGTATGCTAATAACTCGATCTGGCGAATCAATCCTATTTATTTTTGCTATTCTGCCATTGCGGAATATTTAATCGTAAACGTAAGAATATTCACATTATAAAATTCGCCCGATCGAGAGATTTTCCTAAACTATGTTTTAATAATAAATATTATGCTTTTCACTACTATTTGAATTAAATGATTTACTATTGCTCCACGCTATTGATTAACATGATGAAAATTGAGTATTACCTAACTTTAATTTAGATCCTTATGTCTAGATGATTCATTTTATAAATCGCCCCGCCATCTAATGATAATTTAAGTCACTTAGTTCTCAGGTGGGTTAATATGCGTTTAGCGGAGGAATTTTAATGTTTTAATATTTATCCTTAAGATATTGAATAAAGTTGTATGCCCCGTTTGGGACTGCCTTTAGATCATTATTTCATTACGTTAGACTTAATTAGTACTTTAAGGCTGTATAAATCAGGGTAAATCAAACCTGACAGCTTTCGTAACGTGTCCCAATGATAACATTCCTAATTTAGAAATGGCGTTGTCATACGTTTTCTCGATAATGGAATACTTATATAAAGCACAATTCTCGACAGAGCGTGGAGGCCCCAGCTCTTACAGATTGTCTTAGGTTAGGTAAGCACTGCTATAGGTTAACATCCTACGAGTTGGAATCATAGTATCCTGCCAACCAATTCCCAATGCTATCCGTCACAAATGCGGATAAGATTAATTTTCTTCGCTCCCAAATAAATGAAGCTCATCGTCCACTCAGGCCTTATCATGCGGTTCACACGTTATCGTTCTTGTCATTTCATATGGTTCAGATGTCTATATACCGTAATGATATAAGTTCCCTAAGTCATCCCAAAATTCTCGTTATAGTTTAAATTTAATTAACTTTAATATATATATTATCCCTTATTAGCGCTACCCATCCTTCGTTCAATCACTATTAATACATCATTATTTAACTATTGAGAAATCTATAAATGTAGACTCGCACGATAATATCAAAATGATCATATTTTTCCTATTTCTCTTCGCAGATAAGAAATAAATGAATCATCTCATAAGGTTCCAAAATAATTGATTTATAATTAATGTACCTTCCCTGAAATCCAAATGTAATCATATGTTGAATAAAACAAACCTTCGTACCGTTATTAAGTTTGATCATATTCTGTGTAATTTAAAATCTTATAAGCATTCATTCTAAAAGCTATTGTCATGGGTTATTGTCCTTAACTTAGAAATATCATAGCGTGAGTAATATCAACCCGTTAAATCACATTGGCATACTAAGCCGCAGATTTCAAATAATTAAGTTATCATTATGTATATTTATTGGTGCATATCCATCAAACCTTGTTATGTTATCCGGTTTGACATGGAATGCCCAAGTGACCATAAGTGAAACCTAAATCGAGTGTTCAACATATATAATTTCTAATTCATTGTAAATCTCCATATCTAGTGATTCACATGATTAATCAATTATTATTAATATTACGTTTAATAAATTTACATTTAATAAGCTATCTTTTGGATATTTTTTGTTGGTTTGTGTGTGCACATCTATCATTACTTTGCGTTATCAATTAGTTAAGCCGTAGGTCTCTTGTATCTTTGCTGAACCTTTCTGGGCCGGAGTAAATTGAAGAGTATGCTGCTATCATCAGAAATGTTGTTTGTAATGTGATAGACTTGGGAAGTGGGCAATAGGGCGGAGTTCATGAGTATCCCTGACCTGTGTATCTTGTATATGATTGAACTCTAGGTACTTTTGCTTAGGTCCTAATTCTTGTTAGACGAACATACAATTCTGACCGGTACAATATGGTTCAATTTTTTTATCCGTATTAGTTCAAAACCTTTTACATCTTGTGCAGAATAGGATAACAGTCTCCAATAAGTGGCTTTCAGGAAAATTTTGGTGGTCTTCAGAAATATCTGGACATTATTTACATTTTAAACAAAAATATTCTAAGAAATTTTTACATTCTGAATGACAATTTTTGCCTTTATATTGCTCTAAATTCATAAAATGTATGAGAGAGAGAGAAAACAAAACAGACACAATGATACTGAAGCAGCATTTATAATTTTGTTATATTAAATAAGTGCATTTCATATTAATAAATGGAAGTTATTTGATCACTATTTTACAAATATATTTATCTTTTTTTAAAAAAATTCATATTAGTGGTTTGTGGAGTTTAAAATTATGAATTTAATGGTTTGTGAGGTCCAAAAGATTAACAACTACTAAAATAGAATCATAATTAAAAATGTGCAAGATATTCTCCATTGAATTGACTACATGCGGAATCAAAAAAAAAACTATAATTAAAGTCATTAATGGGTTATTCTTAGATGATATTGTCCATTGTAGTAAACTGAATTACGAATTATAAGCAAGAATGTTTACAAACAATTTTAAAGTTTTGGCTAGATTCTTAGAAATTGAAAGTGTTTCCAAATGTATTTGTAAGGGTGTAGAACATGTTTTAAAGCATTTTATAAAAGATTCTAAAAAAGCAATGCTACATTTAGTTGATCATTTAAGTCAACATGTTTAACATCATAATCATGTGATAAGATCTACTTCCATGCGGCAAGACTTCAATTGTTATTTAGTATAAAATCTTTTAGATTAATTTCTTTATTATAAATATTTTTCAACAGAAACTAAATATTTGGAAAAGTAGATTATTTCTCAGAAACAGGTGAGGATGGTTTTTAATGAACATTTGGAATGTTACATGTATAAAGACTATTTCAAAAACAGTCTTAAATGGTGCCATACTGGTTACTTTTACAGTCTTAAATGGTGCCATACTGCTTACTTTTATTGGGATACTATAGAACCCAATGGAGAAAAAGTATAAAAAAGTGCTAAAGGTTTTAAAGTTTGTTAAAAAGAAGCTAAATGTTATTATAGTCTTCTCAATAGATCAAAGATCCAGAATGTGATATATATATATATATACTGAAGCAGTCAATCTTAGCTTAAGAATGAGCTTCATAGTTCCATCTACTAACCTGTGTTTAAACCCTATATCCCATCCTGCTCCTTTTGTCATGTATGTATATTTTATGTATACATTTGAGATGCGCACCTACATTACAAAATTTTAACTTTTAAATTAACATTTTTATTATTATTAATTTTATGATTATTCTTTTTATTAAAATACATAGGTGCGGCTCAAATATATATATATAGGAGCAAAATACTAACAAAATATTGATTTTTTTTTGTAAATATTTTATTATATGTCATTTGTGCAACTTTTTCTTTTTAAAGTATTTTTTTCTTTTAAACTGTATATTTTGTAAAATCCAATATGGAAGATGCTACAGTTGATTGTCTAAAAATAATTAAAGGGTTGGAAACACTATTGTTTTAATCTGGGAAATGTATTTTTAATTAAAGTTTTTACTTAAAATGTGATTAAGATTAGAGATACGTTTGTTATAAACATTTTGTCAAATCTATTTCTAATCTGGAAATAATTTTGAATTTATTTTTGGATGTTATCTTACTTACTGTTGCATCTTCAAAAACAATCGATAAAGAAAGAGTATAAAATGACCAGGTTTAAAGACAGATTAGATTAGCTACTATTGAGAGAACGGTACAGTTAGCTGAATCCAAGCTGTTTTGAAATGTAAGCATAGAAAGCTCATCACCTCTCGGCCCTGTTGGGTCATCATCTGCCACCACCATGTCATTATGCTCCTGTGAAATGAAGTAAAAGCCCGATGGAGAATTCTGAAGTGCTAAATAGAAGCTTGCTGTCATATAAGAACCGCCATGCACGAGCAGGACTTTTTAATATGGACTCTTAAAATAATGCAAGGTAAATTTTTAAGCCACAAGTGAAGCTAGTCTAACTAATCTCAATCTCTACTATCAAGACTTCTTCTTCTAATGTATTATTTAATTTTATTTCTAATATAATATGTAAATTGCTCTCAAATAATTTCTTTAAATCTAATTTTCTCTCATATGCTCACTTTCTTTAATTTTGGTGCCGTCTTTAGTTATTCATTACTTGATTTTATATGTCTATTTTGTTTATTAATATGCCAATCTCACGCAATCTGGCGAGTTGAATTTTTTAAAATCCTTTCTTCTTTTTAAGTAAGCCTTCATTAATTAAGTTTATTAACATTCCCTTAAAATATAATGCATTGTTAATTAATACGCTCGCCAGATTGTTTTACGAGTCAACATTTTAGTCATGTCTTAGTATAAAATATATTTGTTTAACTCTGGATTTTCTACCTGGGGTAAATTCAGAGCTTAGGCTAATTAACACTTTGAAATCTTTTAAAATGTTTTTTTTAATTCTGAAAGAGTGACCCATTAATTATTTTATATAACTGCTAGTTTTTATCTTATTGTTCCATACTCTTAAAATATCAAATACAGTACATATATATTCCAGTTATTGTAAAGTCAACGAAGGTGGGATTTATTTATTTTAAATAACAAAAAGGGAAGGGGGTAAATCTTAATGTTTCTTTTACTAAAGAAAATCTTAACGTGCATTTTATTTAGGGAAATCTCTCTCTATATATATATAACTGCATAGCATATTATTTGTCTAAATTATAGCATTCAAATAAGGGTCATTTATTTTAAAGCAGTAAACTTATTCAATGTCATTGGTGACATTTATCATTACTGTGTTACTGACATTTGGCCTATCTTCGTATATATATATATTACGTGCTTCTAATCTTTTAATCTGGGGGTTACGACAAGTTCGAACCCATATATTTCTTCTCAAGTCTTGTCCTGAGGATAGTTGAAACTACCCAGGACCATTTATGTCATATAAAAGGGCCTCTGGCGGTGATCCCTAAGTCTGGCACACGCTATGCCCATCCACTTTCTTCATATCAAAGGCCTGCACGTTGGCGATGACCATGGCATGCCTATCCATTTTGTTTTCGTCCAGAAGCATGACTTTTCCTGTTATTTCTTGGCCATTATGTCAGCATGCAAACTTCTTCGTATTATTATTTCTTTTGCTTCATGACCCAGTTTTAATGCTCTAATATTAAATTTGTGTTCTGCTTAAAAATATATATAAATGCCAACTATTACTAGAGTTATTAATTAAATTTATTTCAATCTTATACAATCCCATCATCGCATTTTGTTATTTATCTATTTAAGAGTATTTGCCTTGGGAAAAATAAAGCGTTCTTCTTACCATCTTCTTACCAGCGCTAATTAACAGAAGTTTCATTAAATATTTTGTCATATAATCAAATTCCATTTTCAAATATGTTTTCAAATGTATTTTATTTATTTTCACGACCTCAGTGGCGTGAAAATAGTTTGTATTATATCTGTAATGAATCTCAGAAGGCTTCCCGAAGTAATATGTTAGTCACCATGTTTCAGAACTGTAAATCAAAGCATTAATGGCAATATTTTGTAATTCTCTGTAATAGTTGATTGGCATCTTAATATTGGACCCACCAAAAATGTGTGCTTATATATCATATATTATTTAGCTAACAAAGAGCATATGAGAAATAATAGCATGAATGACACTATGGAATCATCTACCGATTGCTCATTCACGCACATACTAATGTTTGCAATTAACTGATAAATGTATAATAATTTGTCAGTATATTAAACTATATTTTATTGTCTAACTTATTTGAGTAGTTCGAATTCCTCTTTTCTCCACTTCCAAACATACAGCCATGCTTATATATATATATTTTAGTTTAGTCATAGTTAATAAATGTCTCATTGTTTTGCTCAGCTTTGCCAGTCGGACAGATTAAAATTAATTTTCATGTGCCATCACTATTATGTTATTCATTAGATGTTAGATCTGGGGCTTAGATAGTGGGTTCGAATCCAGGCTGGTCCCTGACCTAAATCTCGGGCTTGACTGGGTTTGAAGTACATTTTGTGAGTTCCAGCTCATGTTAGATGGATAAACATGTTTTGATCGGTATAATATATATATAAATGTTAAAAAGAAATGGACATGGAAGCATCCAAATGAAGGTACAGCAGAATTGGATTATATTTTGACTAATAGGAAATACATATTTCAAGATTGTAATGTTCTTAATAAATTTAACACAGGAAGTGATCATCGATTAGTAAAGTGTAAGATACGTGTTAATGTGAAACTAGAGAGACAGAAATTATTAAGAAAAACAATATTTACAGTTGATATTCCTAATCTTCAGAAACATTCTAATGAATTTCAATTAGAACTTAGAAATCGGTTTCAAGTATTAGTAGATTTTGAGCATAATTCAGATTTGAATGAAATTAATATGAAAATAACTGATACACTTTTAAAAACTGCAACAAAGATAGCTGGTAAAAAAAAGCAGCAATTGACCAATAAAATTTCTACTGAGACTAGAAAATTTATGAAGAAAAGAAGGAATATGAAGATATACAAAAATGATGCATTAAAAAGAATTGAATATCTCGAATTTTGTAAAATGGTGCGGAAAAGAGTTGAAAATGATATAAGAAAGTATAATTGTGAACTAGCAAGGAAAGCTGTAGAAGAAAATAAAAGTCTTAAGAATGTAAAACAACATTTTGATATTGGTAGGAAATTTATATCTGCAATAAGAAAAAAAGATGGAATTGTTACTAAAAAGAGAGATGACATCATGAAATTGGTAGAAGATTTTTATCAAGAATTATATAGTAATAAAGAACAAGTACCTCCTATATCTATTACATCTTCCGAATTGCCCAAAATTTTAAATGAAGAAGTGAGACACGCAATTAAATGCATGAAGAAGGGAAAGCTCCAGGTAATGATGGAATTATAATTGATATATTAAAAGAAGCAGGTGAAGAAATAGAATTTTTTTTAGCAAAGTTATATACCAAATGTCTAAATGATAAAGATATACCAGATGATTGGAAGAATGCAGTAATAATATTAATATTTAAAAAAGGTGATAAAGAAGATATTAGAAATTACAGACCTATCAGCCTTTTATCAGTTTTATATAAAATTTTTACCAAGATAATTACAAGTCGTCTACAGAGAACATTGGATTTCCACCAACCAAGAGAACAAGCTGGATTTAAAAGTGGTTTTAGTACAGTAGATCATATCCAGGTGTTGAGAGAAGTTATAGAAAGGTCAAATGAATATGAGTTGTCATTATGTTTTGGATTTGTAGATTATGAAAAGGCATTTGATTCTATAAACATTTCTTCAGTGATTAAAGCATTGGATCATCAAGGTATAGATCCAGGATATTGTCATATTTTGAAGAATATTTATAAAAATGCAACAGCAACAATTAGATTACATAATGATACTGGGAAAGTCAACATTGAGAAAGGTGTAAGACAAGATGACTCCATATCTCCAAAACTTTTTACAGCAGTGCTGCAAGAAGTATTTTGTGGATTAAAATGGGAAACTAAAGGAGTGAAAGTAAATGGAGATTATTTAAGTCATTTAGATTTTGCAGATGATGTAGTTGTTTTTGCAAATAATGCTTCAGAGCTGCAGGATATGTTGCAGGAATTATCAGATGAAAGTAGGAAAGTAGGACTAAAGATAAATATTAAAAAGACTAAAGTAATGTTTAATCGATTTGCTCAAAATATGAAAATAAAGATTGATTATGATGAATTAGAAGAAGTTAACAGTTACAAATATCTTGGTCAGATTTTTAATACAGATGGAAACATAATGGAAGAAATTAATCATAGAATTAAACTTGGTTGGAGTGCTTTTGGTAGAAATAACTTGATACTAAAAGGAAATATGCCTGTGTGTTTGAAATGGAAGGTTTTTAACAAATGTGTTTTACCAGTTCTTACTTATGGATCTGAGACTTGGACACTTAATAGAAGAGCAATACAGAGACTTCAGACCACTCAAAGAAGTATGGAGAGATGTATGTTGGGAGTAACAAGAAGAGATCGAAAATGCAATGTATGAGTAAGAGAACAAACAGGTGTTATTGACCTCATTGAAAAAATTAAAAGACTGAAGTGGAGTGTGGCTATACATATTGCTAGAAGAGATGATAATAGATGGACAATTGAAATTTTAAACTGGATTCCAAGAGATTTTAAAAGACCCAGAAAGAGACCACATGTGAGATGGATGGATAGAGGGGGGAGGGAGGAGGAGGAGGAGAGGAAAGAGGGATTTAAGGAAACTTCTTAGTGGTATGTGTTAATGTGATTATTTATATATATATATATATATTTTAAAAAAAAAAAAAAAACTAATTTTAAAAAAAAAAAAAAAATATTATTATTAATTATTAAAAAAATTTTTTTATTATCTTTTTTTTAAATATTAAAAAATAATTAAATAATGAAAAAGGGGCATTTTTTTTATTTATTTATATTAAAGAGAGTGATAAAATGATAGTTTATAATTAAATAAAAAAACACTAAACAGGAAATATGATGTGTCCAGCGGTTCATCATTTGTAACCAAGTAAAATTAAATGAGAAATGAATTTACTGTGTTATCTAAAATACAATTTATAATTCAACAAGGATGACGCTAACATATAAATAAGAACATAGGCATATCGTACTCTATTTGGGTGTCTATTTCTAATTAATTAAATATAACGTTATAGCCTGATTGCAACTATCCTAAACATTAATTCTGTCATGCTAATAATGAAATAAATAAATTATCTCATTTTTCCATATAAAATAACCAAATGAAAATTAAAACTGTCATCATTAAAGATTTAAAATATTTAGATATTGGGGAAGTCATTTGAACAATAAAACATACTGGCCATTGTCATCAAATAAAATAATATTAAATATAGCAACTGAATAAAATTACCCACTGTGAGATCCCTGGAGTGCCTTATGCTTAACTCCAATAAGAGGTTCTTTTAACTGAGAATCCTTCTCATTCCTCTTTCCATGTATATACGACCATTCACGGTCACACGCACACACTGGTGCTATTTATAACAATGTATAAAATTATCATATAAACTTAATATCATTAAATTGGAAAGGGATTAAATCACTCTTTATTCAGTTTAGCTAAGTACATGTGTTTTGCCACGAGTGCCACTAGATTGTTTTAAATCTAGATAAATATCTGTTTAGAGTGTACTGAGTTCAAACTCATTCGGTACATTTTTATCACACATGACTTGGACGACTAATGAAAAAAAATGACACTCTTATATTTTACTCATGTCAATAAAATCATAAGATCCCCATATCACAAAAGTTTATATAGATCAAAGACTCTTATAAATATTACTAGCTCATTTTAAGTATATTGATGAACAGACAAGTATAATCTTATTAATGGCTTCCAAACAAGCATGTGAAGACCATTATTGATATTGATGGCCATTTAACTTAATTATTTATCACACTTTAAAGATGATAATGATGATGATAATAATGATGATGATGATGATACCAGCCATAGCTTTATAATGAACTCACAACAATAAATTTATCTTTATAAACCCATAAGCACTTTTAAAAATCATCCCTTGTCAAAATGGGATTTAAATATTACATTCACTAGCATTTATATAAGTTTATGGTTATTTACTAAAACACTTTTATAGTTAAAACTAGGATTCAATAATACTAGTGATGATAACTGATCATCACACCTCTCTCCACATGATATTCAACTTTCTATACACCCCTATTTACTAAATATATTAATTATGTTAAACATTAGATTTTAATGATTATAATCTATTTAATCAATGATGATGGTGATCATAACTCTTGTATAGTATTATTTGAACAGTGTTTTATTCAATAACACAATATCCATCTTTGATGAGGATGATCAAAACTCATGGGCATAACATAATTTTAGCTTTCTATTATTGAACTATAATTATTAAAACTTGGTTATTATCAAGCATAATCCTTAAATACTTAAACGTGAATCCATATTCTAGCTTGCTTAACATTTTTTTTGAGCGCTTGCTTAAATATTTGCGAGTGCTGTTGATTCTTAATATATGTGAGCGATGATGATCATTTAAAACAACAAAATCAAGACAAGAAAAAAAACATGATATTTTTAATAATAACTCAGAAACCAATTAAAATATATAATTATATTTTATTTATACTATTATTCTTTCTTTCTTTAAAATAAAATTAATAACTGTACAATTGACTCTATTATTATATTAATTAACTATAGAATTAATACAAAATTTTATATACGTATAACCAAATAAATTTAATATACAAGTTTGTCATTTTTGATTGGTATTTTAAAATAAGCTGGCTTAAATTGATATTAGAAAAAAAAATTCTATAAATGCTTACTTAAGACTTTCCTTATTTATTACATATCATAAAAATAAATTTCATATGTAATGTGTGTGTTTTTCTTTCATTCTGATGTAAGCCCTGCCCTACAATTTCTTATACTTAAACTAATTATGCATAACCTATTTTTTTGACATGTTTGTTTAAGCAGTTATACCTGTGCACACACCCTGTGATATGTCAACATATATTTTTAAAATGTGTTCCCTTATATTAGAGATTAATACATAAATCACATATATAAAAATATTCTTGCAACCTTGAGCAAAAGAAAATAAAATATATTATATCAATTTTAATATGCAACAAGATAAATAAAAAAAACATTATAAACGCATATATTTATAGGCTGCTCATTATCACAATAAATGAAAAACAATAAAAAAAAAACATTTCAATATTACAATATATAATAAAAGAAAATAATAAAAAAATAATGAAAATTTAAGTTTAAAGATTTAAACTGTGTTTGTGTTATGTTATGTGATATTGAGAATAACTATCGATAAACAAGCCTTTTATGTTTCTGTATCAAAAGAAAAAATGCTTTGATCAAAAAAATTAAGGTTTACTTTTAATAAGTAAGAATAAAAGATCTGTTAATAAAAGTTCCTAGTTACCCGATTATTTTCACTTCTTATAAATGTCTCAAGTTTGAATTTTCAGACTGCTTGTCTCATGTATAGCTTCAATAAGTTGATTTGCTCCATTTAAAAAAAAACAGTTCTGGTAGATACCTTCTAATAAACATAAATTAATTGACTTGCTGGTTTCCACAATTTTAACATTATTTATTGTTGATACTTTTGATAACACTGAATTCGTTCTACCATTTCAAAAAGAGTTATTACAAATACTTTTAGATAAGTATGAACTGGTGGATTGCTCATCTCTACCATTTAAAAAAAAATCATTGTAGACACTTTAGATGACTATGAGGAAAACTTTAACAAAAATTTGATTGATAGCCTAATCAAACTTGGCTATATATGGTTTTTAGTCATCTTTTCTTTCTTCTTCTCTTGTCAAAGATGATTATTAGGTGAGGTTTGTGGCGGGTTTTAAATTTGTCCATTCTTTTGGTTACTATGGACCGGTATATGAGTCCACAGTAGATTAGTGATTTAACCCATTCTGCAAGATTCCAGGAAGCAGAAGAAGTGGCTTTAGCAATGCAAATTCATTGTATTATACATAGCAAAATATATTAATATCATTTTATAGAATTGTAAATAACTTCTTCCAAGAAATTCAATTTTTTCTTTCTCTTTCTTAATATTTCTGGGAATTACTTATATATATGCACATCTTCGTCTATACTGACTTTAAAACAAGAGTCATTTTTTTTCTTTCCTCAATTTTTAAAGAGTGAAAAAAAAATAAATCGCTCATTCTCTTTTGAAAAAAATATGCAAACTGTCCATTTCCTTTGGTTTTCACGAACTCCATCACTACATCTCTGTCTAATAATAATGAATAAAAAAAACTGATCGCTACATCTCTTCTCTAATAATATTGAAAAAAGACTGACCACTAAATATTGTTTCATTCATTTATATTGAATCTTTTATCAAAGAAAAGGACCACCTGGAAATCTTGCCTTGAGATAAAGATCAAAGCTTCACAAGTTTGACGGTCTGTCGCAATTAATAAAAACTTAGGATTAATTGTTACTTTTATTACATCCAAGCATCACTTCCTTCTCTAGATATCTACAATCTAGATAATACAAAAACAACAAAACCTGCAATCTTAGTCATTAAAAGATTTGTGTAAAAAATGTTTTATGTTTAAACATTCATACTCACACGTGTACATTTTCATATCCTAATCTACTAATCTTGATTACTTTACTTCACACTTTCTTTCTGATCTGCTTTATTTTAACAAATATTAATGTTAAATAATTTAACACATTATTTAATAAGAAAATATAATAAATCAATATTAAATATTATTACCTTCTCTCTTTACAACTGCTTATTCATTAACTATTTATAAACTATATAATAATAAATACACACATAAATCTATATATATAAAAGAAATTTTTTTTTCTTAATTAAATAATATATATGTGGATGAAATGAGTCATATATCTACAATATATATATATATATGCCATTCATTAAGAATCTTGCAACATCGCCATATATATAAATGTGTGTGTAATTTAGATAGAAATTTTTTTTCAACCAGACACTATGCATCCAGTCTCCATATCAATAATGTTTTCAAAAGAATGGATGATCCACTTGCTCTCAAAATCTATTAAATTTAATAAACCAATATTTATTGACAGTGCAATTGGTTTAATTAATTTTAAGCATTACAAATGGGTGGAGTGCCCCTTCATTTAAAATGTTTATTGATGTAGCGCTGTCTATGTGTAGAATGGTAGTTTTATTCAATCTAAATTATTAAAGGAGTGAAAGTAAATGGAGATTATTTAAACCATTTAGATTTTGCAGGTGATGTCACTGTTTTTGCAAATAATTATTTGGAGCTGCAGGAAATGTGGTAGGAGTTATCAGATGAAAGTAGAAAAGTAGGACAACGATAAATGTTAAAAAAACTAAAGTAATGCTTGATGGATTTTCTCAAAATATGAAAATAAAGATTGATTATGATGAGTTAGAAGAAGTTAACAACTACAAATACGTTGGTTAGATTATTAGTACAGATGGAAATATAATGGATGAAATTAATCATGGAATTAAACTTGGTTTGAGTGCTTTTGGTAGAAATAACTTAATATTAAAAGGAAATATGCCTATATGTTTGAAATTTTTAATACATGTGTTTTATTAGTTCTTAGTTACAGATCTGAGACTTGGACAATTAATAGAAGAGGAATACAGAGACTTCATATCACTCTAAGAAGTATGGAGAGATTCAGGTTAGGAGTAACAAGAAGAGATCAAAAACGCAATACATGGGTAAGAAACAAACAGATATTATTGACCCTGTTGAAAAAATTAAAAGACTGAAGTGGAGTTGGGCTAAATATATTTCTAAAAGAGATGATAATAGATGGGCAATTGAATGCTTAAACTGGATTTCAAGAGATTGTAAAATACTCAGAAACATACAACCTGTGAAATAGATGGAAGAAAAAAGAATGTGTGCAGGGTGGTAGGGAGAAGAGAGTCTAGAGATCAAAGAATGTAAATTGAACTTGGAGAAGCCTTCATCCTGCATGATAAGGCAATTTCAACACTACCGCTGACTTTTACAATTAAGTGAGACAAATGCCTCAACTAAATATATAAAACTTAATTTATAAATTACTCCTTTGTCCCCCCCCCCTTCACATTTTTGAATTTTCCTGGCACTAAAAGTCACTTCCAAAATGTTTCTGGACTCCCTGAAAGTATACTGAGCTTTGTGATAACTATTCAAGATAATGTCTAGAAGCAACGTATTTCCGATGATAAACACAGCATTGTTTTTTATCTATTTCATTTTTATACATTGGGATAATAGAAGTATCTATAATATCTTGTGACATAACTTCATGGTCCCCTATATGCACAAAACATTAAATATTTTTGTACTGTGTAATTTAATTCATTAGCAGAATCGCAGAAACCAAAGCTCAAAAATTCTATGCACCTTGGCCTAAACTGACCTTTCTGGTGTTCAAACTTCAAACAAATTTTTAAACAATCCATTCTATTACTTTGTAATATTTTTTTTAAAGATGCATCAATTCTTATTCCTGTTCTCCATATATTTGGGCAGTTAGTACGACATATGTTCTTTGTATTGATCCTGGTGCTTAATCATCGTATAAAATCTCAATGTGACATCCTCAGATGGGTTTCAGTGCTGATTCTTCTGGTCCTTAAACTTCTTATAAACTTTCAAGCAATAGAATCAATCGATTAATTTTCACTGTGTAGTTTAGTGCAGTGGGCAGATCCTGGCATGTGAGGTCCTAGGATCAATTCTAGTGCTAGCCAGCATTTGAAAATTTCGTGAACTCTTCAGCATAACGCCATTTGATTACGTTCAAACCCATATTTTAAAATGTCACCGGATATTTTATCAGGGATCTTCAGTCTTACCATAGTTCTGTTTTAACTTCACTAAGATGTATATCTCTATCATTATTTAAGCAAGTATATAGGATATGACATTAAAAGCCTCATCTTATCATTTTTATCACTATGCAAATGTTGTGAAAATACTCTTGCCAGCCACTGGAAATTAGAGTCACTGATAGATTTAATATATATATATTGTTTACAGACCCACATTTTCCTTTTGAAGTCTATAACACGCTCTAAAGTTATTATGATCAGCGAATGCCTGCCTGCGTCTTCCTTGCGATTTTAATCCTTCAATCGGTTTTAATCCTATCTGTTACTGAACTTCTGTCTTTAAATCTTTATAATCGCTTACGAAATTCCCCATTCAATTTAGTAATCTATGAACAGAAAATACCAGATTCCTATTTATTAATTATATAAGTAATACTCGAGATACAGTTAGAAAAACAGCCAAAATTCTTTTATTTAGTGACTCTAAAAATAAAGAATTACTTGCTTCCACAACACATTCCTTAGGAAACTTTCAAATTTCAGTAATACATAGGGTAGATGAGCACAGGCTTTCACACGACCCTCTATTCTCCACTCTATCTCATAACACTGATACATTTGAACACATATATATCGAAAAGATAAATAATCACCAATATATGTATTTCATGCTAAACCAGCAATCATCAGTTGGTCCAGATTATCATCTCTACACATATATGCAATAAGTGCTCAGATATATATTAAGATAGCCTATCTCCATATTTAATGGATAGGTTTAATGTAACAACATATATGTGTAAGAAAATATGAATATATGAAAGTATCTAATAATATATGTATATAGTAGTAATAGTATTTATGTATGCGTATATATTTATCTTTATATAAGACATAAATAATCATTTAATAAAAACAAAAGGTTTACATTATACTATCCTTACACACAAGCAATTGGAAACAACCAGTCAACAAATTATCCGATCATCATCGTAAATAATCGGTCACTTTTTTAACAAATTTTAGCTTACCTCTTACTTAGCTTTTAATTATGAATTAATGAGTTTTTTTAAATCATTTTATTAATTAATATCGTTAAAAATACATACAAAAAAGTTTTTCAATCCAATAAAAATATTCAATGCCGTTTAATATTACACAGATCGTTTAAAAAAGTATAAAATATTTAAATGTAATTGTTTTTTTATATTTTTTAATGTCCTTGGAACAATTACGTAAAAACTCTGTTCTAATTTAAAATTTTTAAAATTTAATTTTTTAGTGCGCATGCGCAATTATAGTAATGCTTCAAATCAATGCAATCTTTGTCATTGACGATGGATATGATTAATGTAATTAGTGTTTACCGTGTTTATTTACTGAACGTGTGATAAACAATTTAAAAAATTTCGCAGTCACTTAAAACTATGATTTTATCTACTTATCAACAAGTGGCAACTCTTTTATGGATTTCTTTATCGTGCACTTTATCTAATGGAAGTAAATTTCACATTGGAATCATAACACCTTTATTTATAAAAGAGAATGAAGATTTGGATGTTGATATTACTCGATGTATTGTAAAATTGGCTTTTAATAACGCTAATAATTACAGTACTTTTGATGATTCCACATTCCGGTGAGTTTTGAATTTTAAGTGATTTATTTATTAAAGATTAAAAAAAAAAAAAAATCATCATTATATATTTTTTTTAAAATTATAAATTAACTAGGTAGGTAAGAAATAAAATAGTCTTTGCATAACTTACTGTAAGGAATTGCCCTCTCTAACATATCCCCCAAAAAGCTGTTAATGAGATCGCAGACTGCCGTGGAGTAAATGTTTGAACGGTTTGTCAGTTTTATTTTAATACCTAGTTAAAAATACTGAGATAACTATATTCCGACCGATATTGGATAGCAGCTGAGTTGAAGAACGTTGCAAGCGCAATATATTTATATGCGTGTGTGTGAATAAATGTTTGCTTGCGCAAATGTATTGAAAAAAAAAATTTAAAAAAAATCGTAAAAAAGAAAATTATAGAATAAATAGTCGCTATAACCAATTTACTAAAATATGGTATGGGGCGAGAGCAGTAAAAATTTCATCACGTATTTATATATTCATAACTGGTCATAATTTTTCATTTTTACTTTAAATGTGTTTAACACTATGTGTGTGTGCGTGTGTGATTGGTGGGTTGATAGTGGAAGGGGTGGATGTATTCTTATACATTCCGAGTGACTCCTATGCAAATATATTATATTTAATTTATTAATTTTAGATTAGATATGAACTTGGTTTCGAAGCCAAGTTACTGTACCTCAGGGGGGGGATTGGCAGCTTCGCTAGAGATGAACATAACTGAAAAAATTGGACTTCTTTTAGGACCAACTTGTTCAAAAGGTATATATTTTTGAAAGCTTTTTTGCTTTTGTATATTAATTAAATATTTGCATTTAATACTGATTATGTTTGAAATTATATATGAATTATTTTTAAAAAATATAAAAGATAATACAAATTTGAGTTAATTTATATTTTTCATTGAAATGATGTTTTATTTATTAAAACGACAATATATCAAATATTACAAAATTGACATTTTCCAGTGGCTTACATCAATATGCGCTGAGTTAAGAAGAATGTATATTGTTTATCAAATTCCACACACGCATATATATCTATATTAGGGGGATTTAGCTGTAAGTTGCTCATAGAAAAACAAAAAAAATTGAAAATGTATACCTTTCATGGAAGGATTGCCCACCTGCACAAGATGTTAAAGGCAGATATAAATCATTCCCTACAATGTATTATATAAGAGTGGCAGAGAAAATTATTAGGTTGACAATATGGGTGTGAAATTTTAGGCATTGATATCTCCAGTTTACCCGAAGAGTAATGTATATTCACAAAATATATAGAGAGTGAAAGATATTGATGTGATATATTGCCTTGATATATTGCCTATAGAAAATTTAAATGAAAGATGCATTGATAAATATCAAAAATTTGAATATAGAAAATAAACATGATTCTTCATTATTATTCTATAAGAGTATATAGTAAACTTATCTAGACTAGTTTTACAAAGTACCTGAAAGAAATGTTGATCTGTTTTATTTTTCTGGTGTGCTATATGAATGTGATTACAAAAAAAAAAAACCTTTTCCATTAATGTACATGCTATCATGTAAAATAACTTTATTAAAAAATTGGTAATCCATGTTTTCAATGCAATTACAACACACTTTTTTCCCAGAGGTATGAAAAAGACACTTGTGAATTCAAGGAAACATTGGTTACTAATGTAACGGATGGGGTGGTATCAAAAAGGGTTTCAATTGAGTGATGGAAATAACCAAATTGAAATTAAATACAAAATCAATTATTTACAAAAGTGTATATAAGTAAGATATATTTAAGGAGAGCACGAGATTAATAAGTCTCTGAGATCATTGATGAGAGATCAGGAGAGCAACTAAAAGCATAATTAAGTATCAAACAGCATTATAAATAAAAGTAGTTATAAGTAATATTCAAAATAAACCATTCATCATCATGAATAATCAATCAATCAAACTACGTCAGAATAAAATCTATACAATAAATCAACAGTCAATTTTGTGACTGGATTGGAAATGGGTCTTCTGTAGACCAGGCTAACTATTGAGCCTTTGCCAGCTTAGACAATTATTTAAACATAACATGGATGCACCAACTTAGTACTCATCCATTAGAATACACAATTATAAGAAAATCTAAACAATAATGCTGGGATATTTAAAACATGCTGATCATCACCATTGCTCTGGCCACTTAAGTACCATTAATGTACTGGCCAACTGTAAGCATAAATTTTTAATAAGACTAAACTAAAATTAAAAGTAGTGCATGGGTTTTAAAGAGTATTATATTTTGTGCCAACCAGGATGATGATTGATCATCTCTGGATGTCCAAAAGCACTAAATACATGTCCCCATTTATATATTTATCTCGTGCATGAATCTAGCTCAGAGAACACAAGCTCTATTACTGTATGTGACCAAGAAATGATGCAGTACAATTTTTAACAGTTGAATACAACTTTATTAATAATAAATATTAAAAATTGAAATTAAGATTATAAAAATAAAATTACACACATATAAGCTTTCTGATTTTGATTACAATACAAAATTTCAAATGATCACATTGAGATTTACATAATTACTATTCATATTTCAAATATTACATTGATTTACATATATGCACACCCAAATGAGAGATTTCTAGTATACAATTAATATATTTCAATTGATTTTCAATAATGACCAAAGAAGATTAAATTTCACATATGTGTTCTTCTTGACAAACCTTGGTATTTGCAATACAATTAACAGATATTTGCACACATATGTGCCTATGCCTGAATTTTCTAAACATATTTGACTTGTTACAAAATAATTATCAAAATCTTGAGTTATATAAAAATACAATAAATGATTAAAGTTTCAGTTAAATGATATACATTTTACATACTAGGTTTACTGAAACGAAACATTAATTTATCTACATAACATTTGTATTTATGGCAATAAAATTATTAAAGATTATTTTCACAATTTAATTCATTTTGCTGAATATAGTCTTTTTCTTTAAAATAAGAACTACCAAATTTTTGACAGATGATTGTTAATTGATTTAAAGTGTTCTTTTTTTTTTAGTCTAAAAGATTTATGGAAATCTTTTTCTTGCCTGTTAATTATAACAGTTTTCTTTTTTTTTTTTAAATTATAAATATAAATTTAAATCCTTTTTCTTTTCTTTTTTAATAAACGATTTTAAACTAATATCGTTTTGTATATATCTATCAGTTATAAAATATCATTTTACTAAGGAAATCATTTAAAATTTCATTATCATCAATAATGCTACTCACCACCAGCTATGTATATGTTTATCTATGTAACTCTGCTTTTAGATACATCAGCATATATATATAAATTACTTCTTCAGCAAGCTGGGGTTCCTGGGCAAGCTGGAAGATTTTTCTTGGTGAGTTTGTTGGTTTCTCATTTGAATAGTCCAGGTAATGGTTGTTCTGCAGTTGGTTTCTTTCTGTCTAGGATTGTTCCAGGCAAGCAGCTGTCTTGGTTTCATAGATTTCAGGCAAGCAACTGTCCTCTCCATATTTAAGGCAGTGAATTTCAGCACAAAGAAGTGGGTCATTTTTCTCCATGTGAATTCAAACTCCTGCAAAGAAAAATACTAACAGCTCCTGGATCTTCTGTCCTGATTTCAGCTATATCAGTTCATGGTAACTATTCTACCAGCCATCTCTACAGCTAGCTTTATTGTAGCCACTCTGCTACAGTTACCAACTCGTCACAAAATATTTTAGCCAACTTTACAGTTAGCTCTTCTGTTAACCCTTCTCAAAAATATTAAAGCCAAAACTTTGCAGTTGGCACTAAATAGAGATTTTATGCAAAAGCCTTCTGGCATCGATTAATTATTCTGGCTTGCAGGCAGTGGCACTACTGGAGAGTTTTGCCTGTTTTAATAAAGTAAATAATAAACAGTTCTTTTTTTTAAAAAAAAACTCCTTTCTTTTTAGTATTGAATTTCTGGTAATGATGATGATCACACATTGCCATAGTGATAAAATTGACAAGTGGCATAGTCCAATGATCCATTATAATTTACTAAAGTTCATTTTAAATATCTTAAAACATTACTAAGAAAAACAATTAATTTAAGCATTATAAATTGTTAATCATTTTAAACAGTCAACATCATTATTAATTAAAACTCTATTTTTAAATTTAAAATTTAAAACAAACATTAAAAGTTAAAATATTTTTTTCTTTAGTTTTTCTTCACTTACAAAATTTTGATTAATTGATTTTAATTCTCTTTAGCTGTTGTAGGTTAATTTGTCATTGACTTTTATGAAATAGGATGATTTTTAGATAATTTTCCCAGATACTATTAGTGAAGTAATTGATTTGAGAGGTGCAGAATAACTTCCAAACAGAAAGTTGCCTCTAATCCATACTGTGAATGACCATTTTCTAAAAAATAGGATACTTTTATCATCTTCATTTACACCAAGGATTCCACGAAACAAAGGAAATAAAACTATAGCAACCTTAGAACCAAAATTAAATATAAACTTTGATGTATATTTTTTTCAATCTATATACATAATAATATTTAATTGTTCACGTACACATACTCTCTCATTTATACATATGTACAGGGCCTTTCAGAGAAAATGCAAGACCTGGGGCAACTAATGTTTAAGAGGCCTTCAAAATTTAGAATAAGAACAAGGGGAGATAGAAGAAATGAGAGTTTTTACTTACAGGGTGGAAAACAGGATTCCAACAACAGTTAGTTATGAGTCACAGAAACGAGCAAGCAGATCAGATCAAGATAGCACATGGATAGGGTAGATTCATTCTAGCACTGTTAGTATCATAAAACACTGTTAGCATAGAAATGACCAACAGAGGGTTGAGACCATTAGTTCTGCTGGTCGCTGAGTGCTGAAATCGTTTTCATTGCAGAGTTATCAAATTGGCACCTCATCTCTAAACTGGCTTGTTTTCAACTCATGACTGCTTAGAAACGTTTTCTCTAATATTTTTTGGGGGAATTTAACTGAAAAATTAAGGCTGTTCTATGAGCTTTGACATTGCTTTGCCTTCTCCTATATATTTTTGTTTAACATATCGAGTTGCCAAGTTGAGGTCTCTAATATTGTAAGGCCAAGGCAGCTTGCCCATCTTGTCCACCCATCTGACTGGCCCTGCATATGTGTACGTAAAATGTATTTAAGTTAAGTGGAATTTTATAATAAAATCAAAAACAAAACTTTAATATAATGTTAATATTCTTAGATTTTAATTTAGTGCTATAAAATATTGATATATCATTTGAAAATTAAAATGTGTTAACATGATAAATTTGGTTCTTTTCAAGAGATATAAAATATAGTTTATAATGCATTCAAAAATATGTTGTTTCTAAGGTAAAAATTAAGATATACTAATCCTTAGTTTTTAAACTAAACATTTTTTATTTATTTATATAAATGCAGATAGCTAATCCAAGCTTACAATATATATATATATATATGTCAAATAAACATAGGTTAATGTATATTAAATTGACATGGATGGAAACAATTCCCCTATGAATTATAATAAAATAATTATCTCTATGTTATCAGATGGCATGCCAAGAAACCATTCTTTTAATTAATTAAAATATTTATAATTATAAGAACTTCATACTGACTCGTGATCTGATTGGCTGGTGATAGACATAAGCGCTTGAGAGGTTTGCACTCCCTCAGTTTAATTTCAATACCATCTGCGCTTTATAAAATAAATATTATTTACATACTGACTCATTGTAAATCGAAAGATTTCACATGTGTTAGTTTGTATAGATGTGTTAGTTTGTATAGAAATTGTGGACTTAATCAGTGATGTAGTTAATAGCTTCACGCTCTCAATTCAAAATGCTTTAGATTCATCTATATATTTAGAAATTAGGTCGAAGTTAAGAGTGGCCGCTCTTGTCTTTTAAAGTTATTAATTTTGTGTTCACTTAGCCTTAAGGTTATAACCTTAATATATATATTAACACTGTATTGTAAATATAATGCTAATTTAGAATTTAGAATCAATTATACAAATAATGAAATTGTTTCTTATTTACAACAATGTTTATACGTTGCACAGGCTTAAACCTGCATTTATATATGTAATATAGGCAGGATTTGAACTCAGACTTTCACATGACTCACTACTCTCAGTGCCATCTCATATTGCTGACCCACCTGATCACACATATGTTGAAAGATAAATAATCACCAATATACATATTTCATGCTAAACCAGCAATCATCAGTTGGTCTAGATTACTATCCTCACACATATATATATAATCAGTGCTCAGCTTTATATTAAGATAGCCAATCTTCCTACTTTAATGGACAGGCTTCAGACTATTCCAATTCACAACTTTTCAGCCTTCCATTTTATTGAAAATCTGATGATGGAACGTTCAAAGCCCTTGTTAGTGCCAAGGTTGTCATCCTACCCATGTTGACATATTAGTCATTATGACCCCTCATGTACAGGAGAATAACCCATTTATACATACATTTGTGAGGGATGGGCAGACCTTTTATACACTATTTATATAAATTAATACATTGCACAGGCTTAAACCTGCATTTATATATGTAATATAGGCGGGATTCGAACTCAAGACTTTCACATGACCCACTACTCTCTGTGCCATCTCATATTGCTGATCCACCTGATCACACACATGTAGTGGGTCGTGTGAAAGTCTGAGTTCGAATCCCGCCTATATTACATATATAAATGCAGGTTTAAGCCTGTGCAATGTATTAATTTATATAAATAGTGTATAAAAGATCTGTCCATCCCTCACATATGTATGTATAAATTGATTATTCTCCTGTACATGAGGGGTCATAATGACTAATATGTCAACATGGGTAGGATGACAACCTTGGCACTAACAAGGGCTTTGAACGTTCCATCATCAGATTTTCAATGAAATGGAAGGCTGAAGAGTTGGAATAGTCTGAAGCCCGTCCATTAAAGTAGGAAGATTGGCTATCTTAATATAAAGCTGAGCACTGATTATATTTATGTGTGAGGATAGTAATCTAGACCAAATGATGATTGCTGGTTTAGCATGAAATACGTATATTGGTGATTATTTATCTTTTCAACATGTGTGCGATCAGGTGGGTCAACAATGTTTATACTAATAACAATATAGAAAACAACAATTGTAAATATCAAATAAAATTGCTTAATATATGTAAAATTGAATAGAAAACAACAATTGCAAATATCAAATAAAATTGTTTAATATATATAAAATTGAAATCAACGTAAACTACTTTCTCATAAACTGCTTGAATTATTTATTTCATTAAAAATTGTAAACTACTATATATATATGCTGTATGCACAGATAATGAAGCTAGTATATATATAATTAAACGCAAGATATTAATTTACTTTAAATATAAGAAATTCACGATGCTAAACGCAAGATTAGAGAAACGTTTCATATAGCAAGCGATCCCAAGTCTATTAATAGAAGAGAAGCCTGCTTTGCCCTGTCCCGAAAATGGCAGTAATAAATTATTTGCATCACTTTGCATAAATTTTCTTTTCTACAATGCAGTTTTAACAACAGCAGCTATGAGTAGGAGAGCAAGAAGGCTCTTGAAAGCGCTTGGCTAAAATAAATCAATATTCTTAAATTTAAAGTAAATTAATATCTTGCATTTAATTATATATATTTACTAGCTTTATTAGTTGTCCATGCAGCACACACACACATATATATATAGTAGTTTTTCATAAACTATCAATAAGTAATTGTTTCTACAAAGGATTTGCCTATTATTTAGCCTTGCAATATTAATAACCTTTGATTTTGCTAATAGATATGTTAGCCAGATGTAAATTATGCAATTATGATTTTGAATTTATAATCAGTTATGCAAATTATGAAGACTGAATCTCACTTTTAATAAATCTTTTGTTAAAATTAAGAAATGTAAATTAAAAATAGAGATGGTTTCAAATAAACTAAGTGAGGGCTATTTTCCCTAGATCATATAGAGTTTACTTCAGTTCGATATATATATATATTAATTCTAATATTCTCATGGATAAATAAATTCATAGTATTATTTCCAGAAGCTTTCATGTAGTAAAAATATAATAGCTAAATAGCTGATATTGTAACGGTCAGAAAACGTGTAACTCGTAAACATAGTGCAGAATTCTACCACCATACAGAACAGCAGCACCATCGAGTAGCGAAGCCACCCGTGGTACTGAGTTTGAACATAGTTTATCGGTTCCACAATACAATCCACGAAACAACGCATCTGATGCGACATTAGTAAATATTTCCTTAGGCACGGTGGTCAGGGATATGCAAGAGACTCATGATTTTATTCTCGAGTTAGCCAATAACCAAACTAATATTAATTAAACATTCATATTTACATAATCGAGGAAATATTATATAGAATGGGTATCGAATAAATGAAACGTAACTGCAGACGTATAGTTTAAAATTATTTATTAACACATTTTAATAAGATCATTTACTAACAATATTTATGGATTAAAAGCTTCAGTAGCGGGATTTGCGACATGATTATATTTTAAAGAATACATTTATTTTTTTGTTTACAAAAGGAATTCATTTATTTGAGGGCGTAATCTAGCTACCTAAAATTCTTGAGTAAGTATTTCTAATGCATGCCTGGAGGGATTTATTCCTTTGCAATGCAAGAGTCTAAAGTATGGGTTATAAGAGTAATGGCAGACATATATTTATTTAATTAAAATATTTATTTATAACTAAGGGCAAACATTTATTTGAGAGTGATTTATGAAGATAATGCAGAGGCGGAGTGACATATAGAATAATAAAATTAAGTAAAGGAACACGTGGTACGCTTTAGAAAGGCGATATGGAATGGCAGTATATCGAAACTGCAATGCCGTGAATGAGTTTATAATAATGTCGAGCTGGTCTCTGCCATCGGCCCGACGAAGTAAGGTGTCACATAAGCATAACCAGGGACAAGCAGTCCATGTCGCAGTTTTGCCGGCTGGCTGCATGACATTGTCAAGTCCTACGGGAGCACCCATTATGCCCGCTTGTGTAGGATGACTGGGGTTAATTTCAACCCTTAAGAATCCGGAAATTTCACGGCGGAATGGGTCATCGCATCTCTAAAATGTAACACATGTATAATGTACAAACGATTAGGATGAGATTTAAATAGATTTCTAATTCGGCCCTACATTATCAACATTTACTAAAGAACGTTGGTGACTCTCAAAGAAATGTAATTTTCTGGAATTATTCATGATGATTTAATAAATACAAAACAGATATAAATTGGGAATTATTGTAACTAATACGTCAGCCATTTGTGAAGTACTAGACCCCTGCATTACAATAAATGATGCCATTGAATGCATGTCGATTTATATGGCAGTTAAGTTATTTAGGAAAATACATATTAATGAAAATGTGACACGCATTCACTGTTTCAAACGATCATAGATTTAAACTTGAAAATAGAGACAATTGTGAGCATGCAATAATTAGATAATAAATATAGATAAAATGTAGATTTTAAAATACGCACCCAAGATAGAATGAGGTAAGCTAGATTAGTAAAGAAATTTACACATTAAATTAATTATTCAATTTTAGTTATACAAATGGTAGTTTTACATTTTATAATTTAGATAAGTAGTATGAAGAAGAGCTATAGCATATTATTAGAGTACTCTAGAGTTTGAATACAGACAGGTACCTGTTTTATAAGAAGTTTTCTGATTCCATTAGTTTAGCAGAAAAAAGTTCACGAATGGCAATTCTTTCTTGTATTTAGATATTCATTTAATTTCATGGCAGCAGCAGCTTTCTTATTCATTTCAGGCAGCAGATCTTCATGGTGAATTTATGATGGGCAATGGAAAGTTCAGCATCCGATAGGCCATCTCCCGATGGAGAATAATCTAGGTGCTTTACTCGGTCATACCTTGGCAGGAACAAATTATTTTATTATTTTTGGAGACTCTCAGTGATTGAGAGCAAAGCTAAAGTTTAAGTGAATGTCTCCAGCAAGTCTAAGATGGCCTCTTTTTTTATCTTGATCTCTCACGTTTTTGTTAAGGTATTTTTAGGTTCTATTTAATCTGCCCTGAGGATAATCAATGCATTTTGTTGGTTTTTAATTAAAGAAAGCTGCCATTCTATTGTTTACATTTTACATTTACTAATTATATTTTGGGGAATTTTTCTTTAATTAATCTATTATCTATCACTGACCGATGCTTTTAAATTTCAAAAACAAAAAGGGAACATAAGATTATTTTAACTTTTAATTAAATATTACATCAGATTTTTTTAGAATTATTATTAAATGAAATTTAAACAAAGCAATAAATACGAACTTTATAATCCAAAATAAATGATTAAAATTACACAAAATCATATAACTAAAAGAAATCTAAATTATATTATTTTATCCCTATTTATTGCGTTTAATTTGAGATCGAAATGTGTGCATGTTTATGCTGAATTCCACATATATTTATACATTTTTAATATTGTTACACACACAATTCGATATCAAAAAGTTTAAATTTGGGCGGGATAGCCCGGTCAGTGAGAGACAACAGAAAAAGGTGAAACTTAAGATTCGAATACGAATCTTACTGTTTCAATGTTTCAGTACAATAAGAAGTACTTTTCTCCACTCGATAGCTGATGTTTCAATATAATAAGAAGTACTTTTCTCCAAACTCTTTCTTTCCCAAATCATAAGAATGTGTGTGGTGTATATTGTCATATAGTGGCATATATATGATACTATTATCAGGTCATCCTTGGCCATAATTTGACATTATTCCAATCATTAACTATGATAAGCATACTGAAGGACATTATCAACTTATAGCCCATGGCTGACAAAGTATATCTACAGTATACTTCCTGCTCATTATATGAGTATAAACTCATGCTACCTGAGTATACTAGAATATTTATTAGTTCTAGAAAGGCATTATTAACCACCAGAATGGTGCCACTAGCAACCTAGGTTTAAACTTATACCCTTTGAAGACAGCATATCTGCTCAGATCACAACTCTCAGGACTTTGAAACTAAAGCATCAAACATCACATGATCACCATTCTTTATGCTTACACAATCTGTTTTTCACAGAGGCAAATAAAACTTGGTTTCTGGAGGAAAGCATTGGATCTTAAGATCTAGGTGCAGTCCTCTTAGACCCAAGGCTACACACTGATGAAAGTCTAAGCTAGAAACTAGTCTGGGGATATTGGATGAGTAGGCACTAAAGAGAGATTTTATGCACAAACCTTCCTGCATCAATTGATTACTATCATGTGCACTGAGTGGTGCTACTTTATGGTGAGTTTTGCCTCGGTGATTTTTGAAACTTAATGATATTCTTGCACTTCTTAAATAATGTGATGAAATGACAAACGAACAGTTTATTATCAACATGCAAATAGTAGTCACACTCTCTCAAATCATTAGCATTGCAACAATCAAATTAAAAAAACACAAATATATAATTCACACACATTTAATTATAAAGTAAATACATAAACAACATATAATAAAATAGTATAGTTGAAACGTATATATAATGAAAACTAAATAGTTTATATTACTTCTGTTCTTGTACTTAGTTCTTTTACATTTGGATCTGGTCCTTTATCCAAAAAAGCATAGTTATTCAAGTAACATTTGAAATACATGCATTCTTTATATTTCTGGAGCTTCATAGTAAATATAGGGGATTTAAACACAGATTGTCAAGCACCCTTCAACTATCCACACTATCTCATATCACTGATACACATGACCACACACATGTAGGAAAGATAAATACTCACCAATGTACACATATCATGCTGAACTAGCACTCATCAGTTGGTCCAGATCATCATCTCCCCCCCCCACACACACATATATATATATTGTAGTGGATATATTAAATGAATGTTTACCTATCGGCCTCTTAGGCAGAGAAGAACATACTCAGAGTGTATGTATGTTCAAACAATAGCTATAAAATATATAACTAGCATTACATTTCCAGGACATAACTTCTCTGGCAGCTGACTTTAACACTGATCATTCAAGCACTTTTTTGTTTTGGAAGCAATATTCTGGGCACCAGTTAGCTACCCCAAAAAGGGTGAATTAACATGTTTCAAATTATGGCAAACTAACTCAGCGTCTAAGAATATCCTATGACTAGCTCAATTGACACTACAATAACACTTTACTAAATTTTAATTCAATAACAAATTATTTCAATTAGTGGCAAAAGAATTGACCGACAAAATTAAGCTTTAAGTTTAAAAGACAATTTATTTTAATTAACATTTATTATACTAATTTTGAATACTTTTATAAATCTTATTTAACTAACGTAACACTGGTATAATGATCATGCACATTCTTAATTCACACACTAGCATATCATATAATAAAGCATTAAATAATATTTGACATTTAAAAACACACACATCAATAGTTCATCTATGTATGCTATAGAGTTCATATTACTTGATTCTGGGAGGCTTCAACTAATGTGATGGCTACTTTAGAAATGAGAATCAGAAAATGTTATTACCTAGGATTTTTGAATGTGAACTTAGAACATAGTTTTCTTCCTGGTTGCTGGTTCAATTGAGAATATTTCCAACTGGCTAGGATGTTTTCTTGAGAAGTTTTATTATTATTCAGTGGCACTATTCTTGGAGACAGTTAAATATTGATGGCAGATTTCAAGTTGTTATGCAAGCATTATCCTTTTCACAGGCAGGTTTTGCTGTTTCATTGGACTCAGGCTAGAGAGAATTGTATGTTTCCAAGGTTTCTAACACTGCATTTTTGATTCTGGATACACTGATTGATTGACTGATTAAAGAACTCAACTGCTCAATCTCAACTGCATGATCTAAAACTGTAATCTCAACTGATTGTCCAATGAAAAACTGGACTATTTATACTTAAAACCTGTTGTCATTTTGATGTCCACCAGCAATATCTGTTGTCGAAATTCCTTCCTTGTTTTTAATTGCATTCCTCGAGATAAGCTTTTAATCCTGTTGTTGGAGATGTTAATTAGCAGCCATCGCAAATGTAGTGTTGTTGTTCTTTATTTAACTTGATAGCCGTCGCAAAACTTGTTTTATAGATTTTTAGCTTAGTAGCCATCACTGAGTGTTTTTAATTTTTTAACTTTCATTTATTTCATTTTTTTAATATTTAATATGCGCACATTTACTATATTTACAATTGCACATATATATTTTACTAACAATCTCATATTAATTCGTCATTTACGCACATATATAATTTAATCTAAACTCAACACAGTTTTAAGATTACTTTTTTTTTCTTTAACTTAAATATAAAGATATTTATATTTTTAAACTTTTAGCTTCAACTTTTCTTTCTTTCTTTTTCTAATCAATCATTTATAACTTTTATGAACAATATTTTCTTTAAACTAACAACAAAAAAGTATTCTTTACTTATTTGAAAATCAACTTCTTTTAATTTGACATTTCTAAAGCAAACTCCCTTCCCCCTTCTAATTAATTAATTGTAACTTTTATTTCAAAAAACTCTTTGACTTTTAATTTTATGTTTCGAAAACAAACTGCAATAAAAAACTCTTAAACTTTTATATACTATTTCTTTTAAGGAATAATTTTATTTTAATAATTTTTAGACAAAATTATTTTATGTACCAACACAATATTGGTACAATATATATATATAATCAGTGCTCAATTTTTATTAAGATAGCAAATCTTCATACTTTAATGGACAGGCTTTCCCAATATCCAACCCTTCAGCCATCCATACCATTGAAAATCTGAAGATGGAATGCCCAAATCCCATGCTTATGCCAATATTATTGTTATGCCCATGTTGACCTAAAGCCACTCTGATCTCTCATATATAGGACCTTGTCCATTTAAATACATAAAAGAGGGATGGACAGGATGCAGGCTTAAGGTATAATATTTGAAATACAGGCATTCTTCATATAATTGGAGCTTAATTATAAATATAAGGAATTTGATCACAGACTTTCAAACACCTTTCAACTATCCACACTATCTCAAATCATTGATACACATGACCACACACATCTAGAAAAGATAAATAATCACCAACATTCATATTTTGTGCTGAATCAGCACTTATAAGTTGGTCCAGATTATCATCTTCCACACACACATATATATATATATATATATATCAGTTCTCAATTTATATTAAGATAGCAAATCTTCATACTTTAATGGACAGACTTCAATCAACTCCAACATCCAACTCTTCAGCCATCCATACTATTGAAAATCTGATGACGGAATATCCAAATCCCATGCCAATATTATTATTATTCCCATGTTGACCTCAAGTCACTCTGACCCCTGATTAATATAACCTGAGAACTGTTTATATATGTGTGGGGGGGAGATGGTGATCTGGGAGAACTGATGAGTACTGGTTCAGCATAAAATATGTATTTTTGGTGATTATTTATCTTTTCTACATGTGTGCGGTCATGTGTATCAATGATATGAGATAGTGTGGATAGTTGAAGGGTGCTTAAAAATCTGTGTTCAAATCCCCTATATTTATTATTTAAATAAGATTAACTCTTTATCCAATAATAATATTCCTTTCGATGATTTTATTTTGTTTCTTCTCACAGAGATTTGACATATTTTTCATTTATTCATTGTACAAATGAGTTATTGTTTTACTATTTATTCCTATACAGATTATAATTACAAATTTAATCATGTGTTTTTTTTTCTTTTAAAAGAAATGTAAATTCTGTAAAGTTTAACAAAATCGTTGTGCATTTGTCCAATAATCTATCCATGGTTAGCCGGTCATTCCTCATCAATTGTTTTTTTTTTTCCTTGGTAATGCATGTTTTACTATGCTAGGTTATTCAGCTAGTCATTTTATCTTTCGGGAGCACTATGCAATTGAAGAATGTCTACTTAAGTTTCTAAGCAAGGTATTTGCCTATACAAAACCATTGCTTACTTGATTTATATCACACACCCTTTTACTTTTCAATTTCTAAAGAATATTAAAACAGTTTTTAAAGGTCATAGCACACAGAGAGGATTCTTTAAAAGTACATTAATGAGTAGTTCCCAAACATTATGGATTTTCACACTAGTTTAAATTGTGTTATTTCTCATTATCATGTGAGCAGTTTCTTAAATTCTTCTTTTTATTGCTTTCTCTCTTTCCAATAAATTTGTCTTCTCTTAATTGAACATGTATCTTTTTTGCACGTGTGTGATCATGTGTATTGGTTGCTTGAGATGGGATAGAGGATGAATAGACTGAAAATCCTGAATTCAAATTCCTCCAATTACGAATATATTAAAATTCAATATAAGCAAATTACATATTGCCTTAGAAGATAAAGTTTGCTTTAAAAAGTACAAAGGAGGGGATACATCTTATTACATCGTAAGGAATTAAACAATTTAGAGAAATGAAGGCATTATTAAAATGAAAAGTCATTCATATAATTTTCCAGAAGCTGTAAAAAAATGTTGAAGTTTAGTAGCTATAATAGGCTTTAATAAATAATACTGCTGTATTATAGATTTAAACCCCAACATGTTACATTTAAATAGAAATGAGGTCGTTACGTTGATCGAAGTATCAAGTAACTTCCATGATAGCTGATAAAGACAGTTGACCATTATTATTATGATTTCAATAAAGACTGAATTGACTTTTTACCCTTTTAATGTATTTCCAGTAATTAACAGCATTATTAATTATTTATATGTATAAACTAGTTAATTCCTACATTTCAAAAACTGAATTGTTGATAATAGAGGAAAAAATAATTATGGATTCAATATGCTTTTCTAGCCAATCCGATCTCTTCAGTTATGCTAAGATATTTATGGCTCCCAAAACTATATATCTAAGATTAAAAAATAATAATATCTGATGTAATAAAATGTGATTAATAATTATTTATCTGTTTAATGAAGAAAAGATTCAATATATAAACATTAAATTAAATATAGGTCAATGTATATATTTGACATATTTACAATTGTTTTCCTGAAGAATTGTGATGATAGTGTTTTAATTCTATTTATATATTGGATTATTTCCATCATCTAATATGAGTACTGAATGTCTTTAGAAAAATTTAACTTAATTTAACTATCACAAATACATTCAACTGTTAGTAATAGCACACAGGTTACTAACAGTTGAATGTATTTGGAATATTTAATTAAAGTAATTTTTTTCTAAACACATTCCATACTCATATTAAATGATGGAAATAGTCTAATATATAAATATATTTAGAATTGTTTTGTTTTTATTGGAAAACCAATTATTGTGAATAAGTGTTTTTTTAAACGACTGCATTTATGGGTAATATTTATATAGTTTGTCTTTGTTTTTCTAGCGTGTACTACTGCATCTCTAGGATCAAAATACCGAAATATATTACACGCTTGTTTGCAGTGTTTTATTCCAAAATCTAATCTGGACGATCAAAAGCAATGGATAATAAATATGGTCACCTCTCCTTTCATCATGTCCGAATCTATCTTTAAATTATTAAATTATTTTAACTGGACTACAATTGGAATGGCCTTTGACTTTCAAAATGCGTTCTGTGAATCCGTTGCAGACTATTTGTTTTATGGTGTCAGAAAACATGGTGTGTTGATAAATTATGTATTTGGTGATATCGGCTATATTCAATCCTTAGCATTAGATTTACCTATGAAAGCACGAAGTAAGTATCATATATATATATATATATATATATATATATATATATATATAAGTAAAAATTGGTCACACGTCACATGACCTATATAGCTTGCATTACCAATATGTAATATATAAAAGAGTCTGCTAATAGCTCTAAACAAGCTTATTTATTTTTTTTATAATAAATGCTATGAAAGAAAATACCTGAAGCCTTTATCTATGATAGTCCCCATCCTCAGACTGGTTTTGAGCTATGCCTCTCGAAGCTAGGACATTTGTTTAGAGTTATTAGCAGGCTCTTTATATATTATATATAATCTTAATAAAGGATTCATGCAGTATAGAATACACTTCCAAGGTTACCATGTGGGCTTGCATTACTTTTCTATTATACTCATGACAAATGTTGAAATACTGTTGCCATTTGTCTAAATGTTATTTCAATTTTATCCAGAATGAGGTATGAATATTGAAAGCTCACCCGATAACTTTGAACATGTTAAAAAAATATTTTATTGTATCAAATTTTTAGCGAGTTTGTTTTCATAGCAATTTGTTCAAGCTTTTCTTTATTTAAAGAGGCACTGTGACTGAAATAATATAGCAGTGGGGTTTTTAAAATATTATATAGAGATTTCATGTAGCATTATCCATTGTTTTTCTTTAATATGTTTTTCTGCATATACAAGTGTGGGTTTGTTGTAACACATATCACTAGCTGAAAATTAATTAGAAAATGTTCAAGTTATCCTACCAAATGTTATATTTCAGCAACGCCCTCTGTGATTAAATATAAAGTCTGAACTTCGAACAGCTGACTATATTTATTTGCAGAGGGCGTTGCTGAGGGTGATTTGAATATTATATATATATTTTTAAAATAATAATGCTTTATTTAAATGTTAATAGGATAGAATTTTTAAGTATTTCATTTCTTTTTAAATAAAACATCACAATTGTATAGATACAATTACGTTTAATAATTTTCTATCCATCTAGAAACTATTACAACATTATACATTGGAAAACTTTAAACAACTTGAAAAAAATACAAATGTTAATTTAACTTTGATTACACATACTTCATTACTTCCTCATATAGAAATCGAATTGGTATTTTAAGCTTACAATCCAACAGATAATTCATTGATTATTATCACATTAGATTTATTATGTGCAAAACAGACTTTTTTACTGAAGGCCAAATACTTCTTTAACAGGACCTCATGAAGAATGCAATATTCATAATACTTGCCACATTGGAAGTGCAAAGAATTTAAACAATTTTCCACCACTGTTTTACCCTTTACATACTCATTAAATGATGAATGGTAGATAATTAGCTATACTGATTATAAACCAGTTACCTGAAAAAATTCCTTAGACTTTTGAAAAGAATTTTACTTAAACCTAAATTCAGATTCTAGATTGTAGGAATACGAGGAAGATGCATTATCTCCTCATCTTAAAGCTCTTTCATTGTTTGTATTTATATATGTATATATAAAAATATATAAAAGAGACATGTAGTGCAAGGGTCCCCAACCTTTTTGCACTTAAGAGCACATTCTATAATACTGGCCAGATGGCGGGCACCATTTATTTTTTCAACCAGGTGGTGGGCACCATTTATTTTTTCAATGTAAATTTATAGTTCGATATTGTTAATAATACACATAATGTACAAAAAAATATTTATTTTAAAAATAAAATTTTAACATATAATTAACGTTTATATTTTTATGCTCTAAAAGTATAGTATGCCTACCATTTGAGTACAATATAATACAATAATTTATAAGAAATTTTAAAAATTAAATTTATTTGTATCAGATAAATAATTTTTTATCGTGTTCGGATAGTGGCGGGCACACGTAAAATGGTCTACGGGCACCATTGCAGGCATAGGGTTGGGGACCCCTGATGTAGTGTATAGCTTGTATAACTTTCTCTTATCTACATTCATGAGTTGGGTAAAATTTGTAAATGTTTTAATGTTAAAAGAATGTTGTTTTTTTTTTTAAGGAGCTAGCAAATTGACATTTTAGAGATCGGGATCTATATGGGATCTAAATATTAATTGTAAATAAGTAATAAACTTTTTTTTCATATAGAAGGTAAAACAAAAAAAGAAAAACATTAAAATTTCGCAATTGTAAAGTATCATCTTCATTGAATTGAACATGTTAAATAAATTAATGGAACAAGATTTTCTAATAAGATTTATGGTGAATTTGAGCATAGTTATCATAAAAGAAATAAATCCCATTTATGTTATAAAAAATAAGACCTTCTTTAAAAATGCCATGGAGTTGATTATTGTGGAAAGATGTACTTTTTTTCTTTAACCACAGCTATGCCACCTAGTGTAAGATCATAGTGCTTAATAAATTCCTATCCAATATTTTTGGACCAGCTTCAAGTTTATAGTATTCATCACTGAGGACTTATGGGTCTTGGATGAGGACTTATTAAGCACTATTATCTGAAATTTATTAGTTACTAAAGCTTACGCTAGATGGCACAGCTAAGTAAGAAAAAGTATGCAGTTGAAAACACAAAGATGTAAACTGGTCATGTGATAGAGTTATGGCATTATAGTAGAAAGACATGGCTGAATATAGAATACATTGGTTAGCTACAACTAGACATGATATTGAGATATTTCCAAAAGAATAATTTGCTCCAGAAGACAGCAGGATCAAATAACCAGAATAATGAACCAATGTATTCATTCAATATGAGTACATGTTTGTGGTTTATAAATTGGTTTGTATATTCAATGCAGAAATTTATTTTCTTGTAATATTTTTTTAAAATCTTTTTTCTTATTGGCTAACATACTCCAGAAAAAAAAACAAAAGAATGGAAATGTATATAAATCTAGAAGAATAGAAAATGCTCTCATCTTGGGAAGCAATTAAAACAGGCAAAACTCTCCATATAGTAGTGCCACTTAGTGCAAGCCAGAGTAGTAAAGAGTTTTGCCTGTTTTAGTAACAGTTGTGAGTAAGCATAATAAATGGTGATCATGTGATGTTCTTTGGATGCAGATGATGTGAGGCAGTGAAAGATAATCAGTTGGGGGAGGTGGCATCTTTTTCTCAGGATCTTGGTTCTTGAAGATTATCAGGATGACTGGGGAATTAAATGGATTACCCTGAAATTATGATTTTTATAAGCCTAAAGAGCCACACAGCCTCAGGGCAAATACTTGAAGGTAGTACAAAGTTATATACTGAGTACTAGTATAAAACATTGCTGAGCTGTATGATTAAAATAGAGAGCCTGTATCTATATATATATTTGAAAATTTTGCTTTTCTCTGAGAATTTGAATAGCCATACTCATTTTTGAGTGGCTGTTGCTTCTGATAAGACTTATTAACTTGTTATTAATATCA